>JAJOZX010001071.1:0-82500 GCA_023014485.1 Bathynomus jamesi | reverse complement strand
TAGGTTTATTATTATTATTATTATTATTATTATTATTATTATTATTATTATTACTCGTTCTAGTACGTATCTTTTTTTTATCTCTCTTTTATTTATAATTTTTAATTTGATTTTAGATGTACGAGTGCCACTCAATATATTTTGCCCCACCTCTTTTTTTTCTTTCCAAGTTTCATTGTGAGCTCCAGAAATTTTGTACACAGGTAGTTACATACCTTTTTTACACGTTTTTATTTTTCAACATAGTCTCCATCCTTTTCTACGGCTTTCCTCCACATCGAAACGAAGGCCTTTATTCCTTGCTGGTAAAAGTCCGTTGGGTTCCGCTAGAGCTACCTCTTAACCTCCTCAACAACCTCATCGTCACTCTGAAACTTTCTTCCACGAATAGCATCCTTCACTTGCCCAAACAAATGGAAGTCTGAAGGTGCCACATCCCGGCTGTATGGAGGGTGGGTAACACAGTTAAACGCATTTTTGCGATGGCCTCTCTTGTTTGCAAATTGTATACACACACACACACACACTCACATATATATATATATATATATAATATATATAGAGAGAGAGAGAGAGAGAGAGAGAGAGAGAGAGAGAGAGAGAGAGAGTTCCGTTTGGTTAAGTTTATTATAGTGTGAGTAGAATGCCCCATCAACATCAATACAGGGTCCCCTATCCACGACTGTACCATTATTTTACAATGTAATTTATTATTTTTAGTTAAACTTTAAAGGATATTATTTTCAGATTTTTTTAACATCTCCTAAATTACATTTCGGAATGATTGATTAATTTTCTTTGTATATTCCAAAGAGGTTTCCCTCTTCAGGTGTTCTATTATGTTTACGCATTCTTTGTATTTACGTTTCTGTAAAACAAAAGAATCGTACAAATTTGCTATTGGAATAAGCTAAATTTTTGCGATTCTTCTGTGGACACCCTGTAATTATTATTAATTTTAATTATAGGCAAAAAAACTTGAGTAAAATTTTCACCAAATTACACGAAAGGTTTATCCGAAATAACGGCAAATTTTTTAATGTTAAATTCTTTTCATAATGTCAAGCTTTTTGGGGGTCATTTAACTAGATATAGTATGACCAATAATAATAAACTAGAAGCATTACAATACAGTAGCTTGAATGCAACTTTTATGGAACTCCCATTTATCTAAAGGAAATCCTATGTAGTGCATTGTTATATCCTTTGCTGAAACATACTCTTGGTCCGGTAGATTTTTTTTTATGCAAGAAGAAGGAGGGCCAAGGGCGAATGCCCGCAAAAGCGGCCCCTGCCCCCATAGAAGAAAAAGAGCCAAAATTAATGTCCAGGGTTTTCGAGATGCCTGGACACTCTGCGCTTGAAAGACTGGAGGTCATAGACAGGGGGGAAAGATGGATTGAGGAAGATTGTTTCAGAGTTGACTGGTTGAGTAGATGAAAGATTTAAAATAACGATTAACCCTTGCGTTAGAGAGTTGGATAGAAAAGGAATGAGAATGCGTCGAAAGTCTGGTACTGCCAGCTCTCCTTAAAGGAGGAGGCATGTAGTTAGAGAGTTCAGAAGAGCATGTCCGTTATAATAGCGGTAGTAAAGAGAGAGTGAGGCAATATTACGGTGAAAAGAGAGAGTTTGAAGGCATTCAGTAAGAGACGGGGAATTAATGAGACGAAAAGCCTTTGATTCCACCCGGTCAAGTACGGCTGTGTGGGTTGAGCCACCCCACACATGAGAAGCATAGAGGGACGGATAAGACCCCTATACAGCGGGAGTGAAGAAACTGCGGAGGCGATACAGCACACCAAAACTCTTATAAGCTGTATGTGCTCTTTCCAGGAAGGATCACGAGAAAAGGAAACGCCAAGAATGTTAAGAGAAGAGGAAGGATTGAGTTGTGTATTATTGAAGGTAAGGGGATAGTCGTGTGGAAGATTGTGACGAGTAGACAGATGAGGAACTGAGTTTTTGAGGCATTGAAAGCCACAAAGTTTTCTCTGCCCCAATCAGAGATAGTAGAAAGATCAGAGGTCAGGTGTACCATAGCCGTCATACGCGAAACATGGAGTGACTGTTGAGATGGACGCTTTGAGAAGCGGGTGGAGAAGGGAAGAGTGAAATCATCGGTATAAGAGTGGATAGGACAGGAAGTGCGACTTAAAAGATCCTTGGTAAATAGAAGGAAAAGAGTGAGTGACAGAGTAGAAACCTGAGGAATACCACTGTTGATAGCTTTAGGAGAAGAACAGTGGCCATCTTCAAGTTTATGTTATTCATAAAGAAAATTGTGTCTTTGATTTAAACTGAAAGGAATTATCGTAGTCTGTAAAACCCGGTCATCGGTTTTTAATGAAAATCAGCACCAAACCTTAAAAAGCAACGAAAAATAATCTCAGCATTTACATACATACTGTAGGTAGTGTTCGTCTCCCGAATCGAATGATACAGGTTCCAGACCTTCACTCTAAATAGAAGTAAACGTTTTGTTAGATGTTTCATTGCCCCAATTTTGTGAATTTTGAAATGTCTAATCATTAGACATAAAGAAAAAAAAGCCTCCAAAATCTAAAACTGATAAGGTTGAGTGCTTTTAACAAATGTCGTTCAGTACTTGAGAAAAGACGCTGAAATTAGAGAGAGGTCGGGCTAGTACAACCAAAATGAATCTAGAACTGAGAAATAAATTATCTGAGGAAAAATTAGCTGAACTAGATGTATTCATTTGAAAAGCGTTCACTTTGAAGAGAACTTATTCGAGCATTTAAAGCTGATAAGAGACTTTGATAATGTAAATTACAGGACGTTATTTGATAGGAATACATAGTCAATTACCAGAAGAAATTTATATAAATTGAACGTCAAAAGTTATTAAGAGTAATGATATGAAGCAAGTCTTTTCATATAAACTTATATTTAAACTCTTTAAAGTTTCCTGCATTAGACATTTCATTGTTAGACAATTCATTAGACATTTCAGATTAGTCTTTTCAATTGGTTAAAAAATTGAGACAATTTAGGGATCACTTGAAGATCAGGGCCCCCAGCCTTCTTTAGTTAGTCTTATAAGGCTAACTAACGAAAATATCACGACCTAACCTAACCAATCGTTAGGTCAACTGTACGACCTTGAGGTTTAAGTTTTGGTTTTTTTTTGGCTAAAAATACAATAGTTACCCCCTTTTTCTTTGATTTATTCAACACGACGTGAATGCAACGAGTCTTTTACTTATATAGAGGTTCTGAGTGTAGGGATCTAGGTTTGCTTTAAACCCTAGATCCACGTCCCAAAGCTGGATCCTGTCTGCTTTGCAGATAGCTGGTGAGGGAAGCTATATTTATGGGATCTCTTTGCGAGAGACCCGTTGCCCACGTCGGGCTAAAATCATGAAAAAGGAAAAAAACTATGGTATTTGTCATTTACCATTACTTATTCGGACTATAGTGGATTTAATTTTCCCAGAAGAGTTCCTTGTTCCATGCACGGTCTGTGTTTAACATATAATGTTCTCAGGGAACCATTCTGAGTTTGTGTATACTAAACGGACGTGTTTCGTGCCTTGAAAAGTGGACGCTCAATGTCCCGGTTGAGGTTTAAGTTTTGTTTTTTTTGGCTAAAAATACAATAGTTACCCCCTTTTTCTTTGATTTATTCAACACGACGTGAATGCAACGAGTCTTTACTTATATAGAGGTTCTGAGTGTAGGGATCTAGGTTTGCTTTAAACCCTAGATCCACGTCCAAAGCTGGATCCTGTCTGCTTTGCAGATAGCTGGTGAGGGAAGCTATATTTATGGGATCTCTTTGCGAGAGACCCGTTGCCCACGTCGGGCTAAAATCATGAAAAAGGAAGAAAAAAACTATGGTATTTGTCATTTACCATTACTTATTCGGACTATAGTGGATTTAATTTTCCCAGAAGAGTTCCTTGTTCCATGCACGGTCTGTGTTTAACATATAATGTTCTCAGGGAACCATTCTGAGTTGTGTATACTAAACGGACGTGTTTCGTGCCTTGAAAAGTGGACGCTCAATGTCCCGGTTGAGGTTTAAGTTTTGGTTTTTTTGGCTAAAAATACAATAGTTACCCCCTTTTTCTTTGATTTATTCAACACGACGTGAATGCAACGAGTCTTTTACTTATATAGAGGTTCTGAGTGTAGGGATCTAGGTTTGCTTTAAACCCTAGATCCACGTCCCAAAGCTGGATCCTGTCTGCTTTGCAGATAGCTGGTGAGGGAAGCTATATTTATGGGATCTCTTTGCGAGAGACCCGTTGCCCACGTCGGGCAAAATCATGAAAAAGGAAAAAAACTATGGTATTTGTCATTTACCATTACTTATTCGGACTATAGTGGATTTAATTTTCCCAGAAGAGTTCCTTGTTCCATGCACGGTCTGTGTTTAACATATAATGTTCTCAGGGAACCATTCTGAGTTTGTGTATACTAAACGGACGTGTTTCGTGCCTTGAAAAGTGGACGCTCAATGTCCGGTTGAGGTTTAAGTTTTGTTTTTTTTGGCTAAAAATACAATAGTTACCCCCTTTTTCTTTGATTTATTCAACACGACGTGAATGCAACGAGTCTTTTACTTATATAGAGGTTCTGAGTGTAGGGATCTAGGTTTGCTTTAAACCCTAGATCCACGTCCCAAAGCTGGATCCTGTCTGCTTTGCAGATAGCTGGTGAGGGAAGCTATATTTATGGGATCTCTTTGCGAGAGACCCGTTGCCCACGTCGGGCTAAAATCATGAAAAAGGAAAAAAACTATGGTATTTGTCATTTACCATTACTTATTCGGACTATAGTGGATTTAATTTTCCCAGAAGAGTTCCTTGTTCCATGCACGGTCTGTGTTTAACATATAATGTTCTCAGGGAACCATTCTGAGTTTGTGTATACTAAACGGACGTGTTTCGTGCCTTGAAAAGTGGACGCTCAATGTCCCGGTTGAGGTTTTAAGTTTTGTTTTTTTTTTGGCTAAAAATACAATAGTTACCCCCTTTTTCTTTGATTTATTCAACACGACGTGAATGCAACGAGTCTTTTACTTATATAGAGGTTCTGAGTGTAGGGATCTAGGTTTGCTTTAAACCCTAGATCCACGTCCCAAAGCTGGATCCTGTCTGCTTTGCAGATAGCTGGTGAGGGAAGCTATATTTATGGGATCTCTTTGCGAGAGACCCGTTGCCCACGTCGGGCTAAAATCATGAAAAAGGAAAAAAAACTATGGTATTTGTCATTTACCATTACTTATTCGGACTATAGTGGATTTAATTTTCCCAGAAGAGTTCCTTGTTCCATGCACGGTCTGTGTTTAACATATAATGTTCTCAGGGAACCATTCTGAGTTTGTGTATACTAAACGGACGTGTTTCGTGCCTTGAAAAGTGGACGCTCAATGTCCCGGTTGAGGTTTAAGTTTTGGTTTTTTGGCTAAAAATACAATAGTTACCCCCTTTTTCTTTGATTTATTCAACACGACGTGAATGCAACGAGTCTTTTACTTATATAGAGGTTCTGAGTGTAGGGATCTAGGTTTGCTTTAAACCCTAGATCCACGTCCCAAAGCTGGATCCTGTCTGCTTTGCAGATAGCTGTGAGGGAAGCTATATTTATGGGATCTCTTTGCGAGAGACCCGTTGCCCACGTCGGGCTAAAATCATGAAAAAGGAAAAAAACTATGGTATTTGTCATTTACCATTACTTATTCGGACTATAGTGGATTTAATTTTCCCAGAAGAGTTCCTTGTTCCATGCACGGTCTGTGTTTAACATATAATGTTCTCAGGGAACCATTCTGAGTTTGTGTATACTAAACGGACGTGTTTCGTGCCTTGAAAAGTGGACGCTCAATGTCCCGGTTGAGGTTTAAGTTTTGGTTTTTTTGGCTAAAAATACAATAGTTACCCCCTTTTCTTTGATTTATTCAACACGACGTGAATGCAACGAGTCTTTTACTTATATAGAGGTTCTGAGTGTAGGGATCTAGGTTTGCTTTAAACCCTAGATCCACGTCCCAAAGCTGGATCCTGTCTGCTTTGCAGATAGCTGGTGAGGGAAGCTATATTTATGGGATCTCTTTGCGAGAGACCCGTTGCCCACGTCGGGCTAAAATCATGAAAAAGGAAAAAAACTATGGTATTTGTCATTTACCATTACTTATTCGGACTATAGTGGATTTAATTTTCCCAGAAGAGTTCCTTGTTCCATGCACGGTCTGTGTTTAACATATAATGTTCTCAGGGAACCATTCTGAGTTTGTATATATAATATATATATATATAAAGGGGGTGATGACGATGATGTCTGTCTGTCTATTCTATGCTCGTTTATACACGCCTAAATGTCTAGGGTAATCTGCCAAATTTAGTATACATATTAAGGGAGAACCAGGAAAAGTTTTAGTAACACACCCGCCCTTCCCAGCCACCCCCTAGGTGGTGTTTTATAGGACGTATGTGCGAAAGGTGCAGCGAGCTTTCTAGTATATATATATATATATATATGTGTGTGTGTGTGTGTGTGTGTGTGTGAAAGAGAGAGAGAGAGCCCTGTTATGGTATGCAACTTAAGTCGGCAACCCATGCATATACAGTACTTCTGGAGAATTGAATGATAAAAATGTAGGATAATGATGGGCGCATCTGGCAATGAATCTCTCGATCGAGGAACCAATTAAGATTAATTAGATGTCAGATTTTAATCTGTATTTGACGGCCGAAGCCGCCGGGGAAGAGGCCGAGTCTACCTTGCTTCCTTATATATATTGTCACAACTTTCCATTGCCCCCCATCCAGGGGGGACCATTAATTATGTCAAACGCTTTTGCAAAAAGCGAGAACGAACGAGAAATTTTTCGAAGTTTAACAGTTTATTTCTTTAATTAAACTTAAACGTTTTCTCGCGAAGAATGAAAAAATCTTTTGTCGAACAATTTTTTTTTTTTTTATAATCAAGTCATTTCAAAGAAATCAAGTAAAATACAGCAAATCAAATTTTACGTACACTGCCTTAAAGAATGGTAAAGGGGATGGGAGAGGGAGTGGAGAGCAGAGTTGGAAACTGGTCAGCGGGTCACGCGTCTGCGGGTCACTTGGGAGTGAATTGAAGACGCGTCGAGGTGGGTCACGGGTCATGAGGTTGATCCGTCTGACCCGGGAGCGTGTCAAGGCGGGTTAATGCTGTGATTAGGTGAGGCACAAATTTCCAGTCGAATTTTAAAAATTCGTATGTTTTTTTTACGTGTTCATCAGGGGTGGATTGGTGGCAATTAAAGAAAGCTGCTCTTCCTGTACTCAGTGGAGTAGCTAGGTCTGTGTTCGTGATGCAGGCATGCAGCAGCCAGTCGGAGAGGCATTTCAGCGCATTCAAAGCAAGTAATATCATACGTCCGGACTCCGGAATATCTGCACCGGAAGTATTATCATCCGTCCGGAGTATCTGCACCGGAAGTATTATCATCCGTCCGGAGTATCTGCACCGGAAGCAGTAGAATCACTGTTTTATGAAATAGAAGCTCGTGTGTGAGTCAGCTTGTATTTGTGTATCAAAATAAAGATTTTGTATTTTGAAACAAAGTTTACTTTCTGATGTATGATATTTTAAAAAACGTTTTGTTCACTGTATTGTTTAGGTCAGCAAGTTTTTCTGGGTCAGTGGGTCGCGGGTAAGGTGCTGAACGGGTCACACGGGTCACAGGTTAAGGTTGCTGACCCGTTTCCAACTGTGGTAGGGCGGGTAGGAAAGGGAGACTTATCTTGAAATTGGGTTGTCTCAGCTGAAATTGATCGGAATAATATGCGACCATACTACTCCATTCCATCAAGATTCATATTTTCTTAAAAACAGTAAATAAATTCCTTTATATAATTAATTGTTTGTTTAGTAGTTCTTTTACCTCGGTGGTGTATTGGTTAGCACTGCTAACTACGAATCCACCGGTCCCGGGTTCGATTCCCGGCGGAAGCAGACGCCGCGCAGTTTACCAGCTATTCGTCCTTCCAGAAAAAAATAGGTTGTTAGATAAATGGGTACCCCGGGTGGCCCAGTGGTTAAGACACTGGGTTGCTGATCGGGAGGTCGTGAGAGCGAGTCCGGGCAAGAAGTTTGTAATTTTTGACTACCCTTGGTAAGTCGTGGTTTGGATTCCACATTAGGCTGTAGGTCCAAGATAGAACAACACGCTTAACCTTCGTTAGAATAAACAATTCGGACGGAAGCAAAACCAAGTTTAATCAAGGTGTATATATATATATATATATATGCACTAGAATCACAAAATAACACGTGACCTTATTAATAAGCAAACAACCACAAGGAAAAGGAAACACAAAGTCCGAGCGCTTTCGTGATATATTCACATTATCAAGGAGGATAATGTGAATATATATATATATATATATATAATATATATATATAATGTGAATATATCACGAAAGCGCTCGGACTTTGTGTTTCCTTTTCCTTGTGGTTGTTTGCTTATATATATATATATATCTATATATATATATGAAAATTATTTCACGAAAGTAACACGTATATATATATATATATATATATATATATATATATATATGAACATTATTTCACGAAAGTAACACGTGAAAAATATTTATGATGAATAAAACCACGAAGGAAAGGAAACACAAAACGGTGCTCAAGCGCTTTCGTCTAATGACATCCTCAGGAACACTGAAATACATAAAAGGTTACGGCCTATATATAAGTTACAGAAAGAAAAAAAATATTATAAATAAATAACATACATACACACAAACATATATATGTATATATAAGCAAAGGTCTTTTTCAACTCGATCCTGTTGTTTTGAATTCCTTCAAAACAAATCTAGATAAAAAGGGTAGGACGCTAAATCTTTGGTAAACTTGTAAGCTACTTTATTAACTTTTAATCTTCAATTTATTTTTATATATATCGAAACTTGACTCTAAAAAGGCAAAGTGTTAAAACCCGGGCGTATCTCCAGTATAAATTTGTATTATTTTTATAACTCATTTGATCTTGTGCTAAAAATCGATATGCCTCTTTGTTAATCCTCTAATCCTTAATTTTTAAGTTTTATTTTTACTTCTCCGTTTATTGCATATATATATATATATATATATATATATATATATATATATATATATATATATATATATATATATATATATGTGTGTGTGTAGATATGTATGTATATATATATATATTATATATGTTTGTGTGTATGTATGTTATTTATTTATTTATTTTTTTTTTCTGTAACCTATATATAGGCCGTAACCTTTTATGTATTTCAGTGTTCCTGAGGATGTCATTAGACGAAAGCGCTTGAGCACCGTTTTGTGTTTCCTTTCCTTCGTGGTTTTATTCATCATATATATATATTATATGCCACGATGACTGTCCTCAAGAACAAGTAGCAAAGTTCATTAGTGGAATGCCAGAACGTGCGTCATCTTTACATAATGCAAATTTACTTTTGTCAACTCTCTCTCTCTATCTCTTTCTCGCGAAACTTCCCACATTCCTCAAACAATACTTGGGGCGAAACCTAAAACCCGCACGCGAAGCGTGTGGGATTATTTGGCGAATCGAATCGAATCAAATCGAGTAGGGGAGTATGGCCAAAGGTACCCAATTAAATCAGGGCGTGGCAAGCAGCCCCTTTCCGCTCGGTCGGTCCGCCGGCTGAACGGAATAAAAGGCGCCGATCTTGTAATAACGATAAGACGACTTCGTCAGGGGGAAAGAAGCATAAACGTGGATGAGCGAGCCATCATCATCATCATCATCAGCCGCAGTAGTAACGTAAGTAGCTTCAAAACGAGTGGCTGTTGCCGATTTTGTTGCTGCTCCCGCTAATGTCATTCCCTTCTTCTTCTTCTTCATCTAAATTTTGAGAGGAGAGGCGATATATATATATATATATATATATATATATATATATATATATATATATATATATATATATATATATATATAATGAATAAAACCACGAAGGAAAGGAAACACAGAATGGTGCTCAAGCGCTTTCGTCTAATGACATTCTCAGGAACACTGAAGTACATAAAGAGTTACAGCCTATATATAGGTTACAGAAAAAAAAAAAATATATATATATATATATATAGAATAAACGGAGAGATAAAAATAAAAATTAAACATTAAAGGATTGTGGGAGGAGTATACAAATTTGTAAGGAAAAACTACCGATTTTTAGCACAAGATCAAATGAATTGTTTCCAACCAATGTTGTTGGTTTTTTTGTTTTTTTAAATTATCTATAACATTGGTTGGAAACAATTCATTGAATCTTGTGCTAAAAATCGGTAGTTTTTCCTTACAAATTTGTATGCTCCTCGCACAATCCTTTAATGTTTAATTTTTATTTTTATCTCTCCGTTTATTGTGTATATATTATATAAAATTTTCTGTAACTAGGCTGTAACTCTTTATGTACTTCAGTGTTCCTGAGGATGTCATTAGACGAAAGCGCTTAAGCACCATTCTGTGTTTCTTTTCCTTCGTGGTTTTATTCATCATAAATATTTTTCACGTGTTACTTTCGCGAAATAATATATATATATATATATATATATATATATATATATATATATATATATGCACACACACACACACACACACACACCTTACTGCTCTTCAAACACCTTAATTTTGTTTCCGACCGAATTGTTCATTCTGACAAAGGCCAAGCTTGTTGTAAACATGTGTAATCACTTATCTTGTAGCTTTGCCATGTGTTTCATGAAGGGCATTGTGCATCGCTGCAGTGAGATTTTGCATGATTTTGTCGAAATCCATTGAATTTTTAATTTATATTTGACACAAACGTGGAAGAAGGCTTTGTTTTCCGCAATTGGCACAGAGGACTCAATGAGATTCATATCTAGGTTTCTCGGATCCAAAGAACTTTTGACACTGTTTATCTCCCCCACGAAGCAGTGTATTATGGAGATTTGATAGAATGCACCGACTTCTTGCAGCACATTTGTATTAAACTACAGTTTTCTCTCGTAAAACACTAAAGAAGATGGGTCTTTTGGGTGAATTTGTATTTTCAGGAATTCAGACTATGCTCGACGAATATCAGATCTAATTTTTAAATATTCCATATTGCTAACCACACCAAACATTGAAATCCACGCTGTACTATGGGCTGTAAACAGAATTCTTCGTAATTTAAGTTTCTTCATACCCCATATGCGTTTATTTAACCCTTTGAAGCCCGATTTAATAACGAATAGAAAACAAAATATTTTCACAAGAAACAAAGACGAATGAAAGCCTTAAACACGTTTTTACAAAAAGAAATGAAAGTTGTCTAGGGATAAATTCGCTTCACTCTCCAGTAAATGGACTCCAAATGACTCCAAAATGACTGTAAATGGACGTTCTTGCAACATTTATTTCTGCAATCCGGCAAATATGTGGAAGCTCGAGATTTTGAGCACTCTGTCTCTCATTGCGACGACTGTCTGATTATCCAATCACTTGACCATGAGTAAAACGAGAACTTCGTGAGCATCAACAGTACAAGGCATCTTTCCACCCATGTAAGCTTTGTGATGTCTTTATAAAAGCATAAGGGCTAAACACCGCTTCCCGTTGATCAGCGAAGTTAAGCGACGACGGGTCGGATAGTAGTTGGATGGGGGACCATTCTCTGCGCCCAGACTGTGTAGCGACCCGTGGTTCGGATCCCACGTAAAACTGTAAGTCTCCTCTGTCGTATGACCTTAGATGTTGCGAAGGAGGTTAAACAACTCCATCATATTATTTTATTATAAAAACTGTATATGTTTTGGTTATAAGGTTTCGCATGTTAGTGTGTATGTTCCAGTATTTGTTATTTGCTCATTTTATTCCTGCGTCTCTCTCTCTCTCTCTCTCTCTCTCTCTCTCTTGAAACTAACATGAAATCGATACTATTATATACTAAGCAAAGTTCCTACACAAAAAATTTATGCGTTTTTACTTTTTTGACTAACTTTAAAAGCAAAGGTTACTCGGAACTGCTATTTATTATACTCTAAGGGTTAAGGAAACATCTACCTTTATTTCATGGAAAATTGACGTGTTTTTCTCCATTTAGATATTATTTGGAATTTCGATCGTTAAAATGCTGAGTTATGGATAGTGAGCACTGAGCACCTCCTGTTTTGAATTTGGTGGAACGCATAATAATACACTGAGTAAAAAAAAAATTATTTATCAGAACAAAAGATGGGTTTGGTGTCCTCATTTCAGTTGAACCATATTTTTAGTTTTATATAAATATGTACGATATATTCTCTCTCTCTCTCTCTCTCTCTCTCTCTCTCTCTCTCTCTCTCTCTCTCTCACACACACAATCCGTCGATATCATTTTTCAATATGATGTAATTTTTTTATATTCAACCGACGTGTGGTAGGACGTTCTTCTTACCGCTCCCCGATTTTCTCCACACCTTAAAGGACACCTCGAGTCAAATACTTTACGCTAAATAAGCAAACTTGATTGAAACTCATGTCGGAAAAAGCTGTTAAAAGTGGGAGCGATTTCTCCTCATTTTCGTTGCACGCGAGTGAGGAATAAAGAGTAATGAGGTTGGGGTTGCGGGGTAGCTATCGGTGCCATATTCGGGGGTTCCCGAATTGATGTTTATTTCCTCTGCTTTGTTATCTTCGTTAAGATTTATTGAGCATTCATTTGCAGTATCAGAGCGTCAGATACATCATGGTTTCTGAGTTTCATATTTCTCTCTCTCTCTCTCTCTCCAGTACATATATATATATATATATATACACATAAAATTACTCTTGATGGTGTCAAACAATAGTTCAAAGTCGCTTTGTGTTCGGTCCGTCTGCAGCATCCCGCCTCATTTGGGAGATCCGCTGAGGGGGAGAGTTGCTTTCAACTCTCATCCTCTCTCATAACCAACTACGTATGGCTGGCTAGGAACTTTACACAGGAACGTGTCGAGATGATTTTTAAAATTATTACGGTTGGTATGCTATGGGTTCTTCAATTCTTATGGCAGTACGTTAGAGTCTTGGGCCTCTTATTCTGAGGGTATTTTTAGTCTTCGTCTTCATGCCCCCTTGTCCCACCGGAGCTAGTATAGTTCAGACGCTACCCTTTCTGTAATTCCACTGTGTTTTTATTCCATTTCTAAAGTTTGAAATATATCATTCGAGTATCTCTCATAGATATATATTATTGTTTATCGCTCACGTCTTCTTTCCAATGAATTGAGTTTCAAGGATTGTGGTCGTGACCAGTTGCCTTCATCTTTCGTTTCCTCTGTCTTGGACGTGGAAGTCTTTTGTGTGGCTTCTATGTTTACAAGTCTCGTTTTCTGTTCGGGCTTGTGAGTACTGAGCAATACTCTATTATTGGTAGCTTAAACTCATCCATACTTTTAGCATGATGCATGCTTTTCTTTCAGATAATTCCCATTATTTTTTAACTTATAATTTTGATGTTATAGTGTCCCTTGAATTCTGCATCCGATGACATTATTACTCCAAGATCCCTCACCGCGGCTTTGGCGTTATCTTTTTGTCTTGCACTGTTTTGTATCTTATATGCTGTAGTTGTCACAATATCTTATGAGTTTGGTTTTTTCTTCGTTAAACTTCGTATTGTTGTCTTCTGCCTACCTGATACTGTTTCAATGTTATTATGTAATTTTTCTCTATCACCTTCATTTGATATTTTCTTGTAATTCTTTGTATCTTCCGCGAAACAAGTTACGACACTATATTTGCTATCTGAATTTATGTCTGCAGTCATTATTACAAACAGTTAGTGAGCTAATACTGTACTGTACTTCTGAGAATTCAGATTTAACTTCATTTACTGATACTCTTTGTGTTTTTTGGGTTTGAAAAATAAATAACCTTTTCAGTTTTCTAATATTTCCTGTTTTCTTAAGTTTGTATGCTATAATCCCATGATATCTGACGTTTATCAAAGGCTTTAGGAAAATCAGTTACACTGCATCTATATTTTAACTTCGACCCAGTGCTTCCAGTATTTTCTTGGTGATCTAATACTGTGGTAGGCATGATGTTCCAGCCGTGAAGCCATGATAGTTCCGATTGAATATTTCTTGAAGGATGCGCCTCGGTGGTGTAGTGGTTAGCGTCGCTGACTACGAATCCATCGGCCCCGGGATCGAGACCCGGTGACGGCAGGCGGCGCGCAGCAAAACCCAGCTGTTCATCCTTCCACACAATAAAGAAAGTGGTTGGTAGATAAATGGATACCCTGGGTGGCCTAGTGGTTAAGACGCTGGGCTGCTGGTGGGGCGTGGTTCAGATTCCACGTTAAACTGTAGGTCTAAGGTGGAGTGAAAAGCTTGACCTTCGTCACGATAAACAATTCGGGCGGAAGCTAACCAAAGGTAGTAATCAATTTTGTCTCTAACTACTCATTAAAAGCACTTTACAAGGTGGGGGCGGGTGAGTTCTTCTGGGCGTAATTCGCGAGCATTGCTCTGTTACCACCTTCGAAAAAGGGAGCAATGTTCGCGTTCTTTAATGGGAGTGTGATTTGTTCTGTACCGATTGGTTTCCTCTACAGTAAGTACGAGGTCTGATCAAAAAGTTACGGGACAGATGTATTTATTGCAAAACTAAATGTCACATACCTAATCAAATTTGTCTCCTTCAAAGTAGTCTCCTTCTGATTGTAAACAGTGATTGCAGCGGTCCAGCCATTTATTGAAGCACCTGTTATACTCTTCTTTCGGAATGTTCTTCAATTCTCGTGTCGCATTTTGTTCGATCTCTGCTACTTCCTGAAATCTTTTTCCCCTTAAGAGTGTTTTTCAACTTGGGGAACAGGAAACAGTCACAGAGTGCCAAATCCTGCGAATACGGTGGTTGAGGAACCAGTGGAATGTGCTTCATTAAGAATTCCCTTATGAAGAATGCTGTGTGAGAGGCGCATTGTAGTGATGCAACATCCACGAACCTGACGCCCATTTTGCCTGGCATTTTGTACGCTCCATAAGGGAATTCTTAACGAACCACAACATTCCACTGGTTCCCCAACCACCGTATTCGCAGGATTTGGCACCCTGTAACTTTTTCCTGTTCCCCCAATTTGAAAAATATCCTCAAGGGAAAAAGATTTCAGGCAGTAGCAGAGATCGAACAAAATGCGACACAAGAATTGAAGAACATTCCGAAAGAAGAGTATAACAGGTGCTTCAATAAATGGCTGGACCGCTGCAATCACTGTTTACAATCAGAAGGAGACTACTTTGAAGGAGACAAATTTGATTAGGTATGTGACATTTAGTTTTGCAATAAATACATCTGTCCCGGAACTTTTTGATCAAACCTCGTATAGTGGCGTGGCTATCCTCTCTTTGTATTGCTTTCATCTCGGGCTTAGTGGTTCCAAACATAAAATTAAATTGTTCCTTAAGTAGTTCCCTTATTTTTCTAGCTTATTTGTGTATTTGTTAACTCAATCTTTTAACGGACCAATACTTTCCTTACATTTCCTTTTCCTTTTCAGGTGTAAACAAAAATTTGAGGTTTTCTTATGTTATAATATATGCTATATGTTATATGTTGTTTTTATGTTTTTATATGTTACCTTGTTTTCCTCCTCGTTCGACTTGCGGAAGAATGTTTGTTTTAGGTTAATTTCTATTTCATATAAGTTTTTTCGTAGCTTGAGTCTCCTGCGTTTGCTTTGTATTGGGATAATTTTACGATTTTTCTCTGTGATCTAAATAACATTCTAATTTTTCTCTCGCGTTTGCTGCGTTTCCTTTTCTGTCTCTTCGAAATATGTTTCAGCTGTATGGGTTTAGTTTAGTTTTCTACTATATGTAGTTTCTTCTGTATTTTTTCTTTTTGCGAAGTAGCAATTACCATCTGTTTCCTTCACTTCTGTATTATTATTCGCTCAATTGACTTTCTTTGAATTCATATTTAATCCTTCAAATAATCCTTCTTTCTCACTACGATTAGTGTTAGGTCTTTTGGTTTCTAAGTTTATTTGTATAGTAATTATGTTATGATCATAAAAGAAAGCTTGCATTATTAGTTTATTTTTTTTTATTATTAATATTATTATTTACCTTATTATCAGTAGTAGTTTTTATTTGTATCATTAGTTTAGAATAAACTATGATAAAACTCTTTCTTGAAATCTGCTCTTGCGAACAATTCTCAACTAGTTTCGCTGACGAATTAAATATTCAACTCCTCTCAATGATAAATTCTTAATTAGATCGATTCATGCTTCGTCTTTACAGGAAGTATATTCTGGATAGTCTATGTTATCCGTTAATTACTGAATTGACTGCTCTCTCAAAGACAATACAGTACACACACACACACACACACACACACACACACACACATATATATATATATATATATATATTGATAGATGGAAGGAATGTGTAATAGATTTGTTCCTGGGAAACTTCAGCTTGCAAATAAAAATGACTTGGAACAAAAGATGCAAGCAATTATTTCTTACAAAGGAGTACAAAGGACACCAAAGAGAAACAGACTGGTCGGTCCCTACGAAGCCGCTCTGTTTAAGGAGGAAGGTTAAAAGATAAAAGAAAATTTAAAGGCAAATGATTTTAAAGCAAAGAGGAGAGAATCCGAGTGAAAATTCTACAATACATTTATGCGTTAACAAATACTTCCAATTCGGAGTTCAAGG
The DNA here is from genome assembly GCA_023014485.1 of Bathynomus jamesi. NCBI lineage: Eukaryota > Metazoa > Arthropoda > Malacostraca > Isopoda > Cirolanidae > Bathynomus > Bathynomus jamesi. The sequence continues at coordinate 65,791 of JAJOZX010001071.1, read as the reverse complement.
CAAGATAAGCGTTTAGTCTCATTTTAAAGGACTTGACCGATTTACTTTGAACTACGTTGGCTGCCAATCCATTCCACAAATTAAGTATACGATTGAAGGAGAAATGCTCAGCTTCTTTAGAATTAAAATGTTTACCCACTAATTTAAGACCATTACAGCGCGTTCTATTCGTATCTCTGAAGGTGAAATCTTTTTTGGCGTCGACATTATCAAAACCTTTAATAATTTTAGACGCCTGAATTAAATCTCATCGAATACGCCTTTTGACGAGTGAAAATAACTTTAATGTTTTTAAACGGGCAGCGTATGATTTATTTTTTAGTCTGGGAATCACTTTTGTAACCCATCGTTGCACTCTCTTCATTCTGTCTGTGTTGTCGTAAATTGGAACTAGAACTGACCGCGGTATTCAGGTGAAGGCGTACTAAGGAATTACATAATGTCAGCATTGTTTTCCCCAATTTAAATTCAAATGATTTACCAATAAAGCCTAAGATTCTATTTGCTTTTCTGACCGCTTCGATACATTGCTTACTCGGTTTAAGAGTGTCGGCGACAATAATACAAATCTTTCTCTTCCGTAATACTTGTTAGTGTCTTGTCGCGCATAAATACTTTTCTTTAATATTGTTTCTACGATATGCATTGTTTACATTTATCAATATTAATTCATTTTCCAAATTTCCGCCCACGCGAGTAATTATTAATATCTTCTTGAATCTTCAAAACGTTCTGTCGCTGATTTTGTTCGTCCCCCTAGTTTGGTATCATTTGCAAATTTTGAAATTATACTGTTAATAATAATTCCTATGTCGTGCCATTGATATAAATAATAAAAGAATTGGTCCTAGAACTGATCCCTGAGGCACGCTGCTAGTTACACTTCTCCAATTAGACGATTTATCATTAATTACCACTCTTTGTTTACGTCTAGTAAGCCATTTTCAGTTCATTTGAGAACATTACTATCAATTCCGTGTGTGGGAGTGAAGTTTAGCTAATAATGTCCTGTGGGGCACTTTATCAAACGCCTTTTGAAATCGAAATATATAACATCTGTTTTACACTCGTCATATAATTTATATTTACAATATAATTAAAAAAGTCAAGTAAATTAGTAAGACAAGAACGGTTATGTTGAAAACCGTGCTCAGAATCTTCAATTAAATAATTCATTTCTAAGTGATTAACTATTTTGTCCCGAACAGTCGTCTCCATAAGCTTACCAACTACTGACGTCAGACTGCTGATAGGACGATAATTTCGGGAAGCTATTTGTCCTTTTTTGAATGTTGGCGTAATGTTTGCAAGTTTCCACTCGAACGGAACTTCTCCAGACTCTAAAGATTTATTATTATTAATATTTTATTATTATTATTATTAAAATTATTATTTAAATTTGTTTAAACTTCCGTTATTTGTACAGTAGATTTGTTCGTTGTTTTCGCCTATGAGTGGACCAATAGTCTGCGAAGCTTTTTTATTCCTATCATAAATTATAGAATTCCTTCGGATTCGATTTAATATGGTGTTCACAATGTCTTGTCACCCCAGTAAATACTAACTAATTTTCGTTTTCCTTTCAGACCCATTTGAAGTGTGTGATAGCAGTAACTATACGATTGAACAACGGTATTGGCTAATACCTGGGTCCATGAGCGACCACGTAATGGCAAAAACCATTGAAAATATTCATGCAGACTTCCAGGACCAATTCAATCGTGTAGCTCCCCCAAAATTATTTGTTTCTTTAAATTTGAAGTACGCGTTCCTTTTTATCGTTAAACTACTTTTAATTTCAGTATTCTACCATTTAGGTTTAACAGACTTCGCGAATCTCTTTTTACGTAATATTACTCGATTCTAAATGTTTAAAATTATTATAAAAGGATTCCATGTACCATTAATATCTCGTAATAAAGTCTCAACCCAATTATGGGTCAAAAGTTTGAGTTTTACGTCACAAAATTTAGTTCTTTTAAAACCGAAAACATATCCCAAACTATGCGAATCATGAACATTAACTTTAACCCTATATGGACAACTGTAACAAAATTCTGTCCAAATAGGGCTAATTTAAAATGTTATTTGTTATGATCACTGGTGGAGAAGTAGTTTCCTGCACAGAGATTATCAATTAATTCTAGGTCTGTATTAAATCTAGAATATTGCGTTCTCTAGTGGGATCCTTGACCATTTGAAAATGTGAACTTTCGGGCAAACTCTCGTACAACCTTGTTACCAAATATTTCAGGAGTTACCCCTCCCACTGTCAGTGGATTAAAATGCAATCTAAAAACGCAATACCAGTATTAAAATAAAATTATCCGTATCTTAAATACAAACTTCTAAAAACCAACACGAATTGTATCATAAAGTAACCCTTGAAAAAATGATAAACATTCGTAAATTATAAAATACATTTATCTCCATAAATATATTGCAACTAGTACAGTTCCCGTCACTTCGCTGACGGTTAGACAGGCTAAACTACAGAAAAGAACGCAGCCGTGAAAATTTTGAGCTTCACATTGTGTCAACATTTCTGAATCTGGTATCTCCCAAAACCTCCTCACCCCCATTCATGCAACTTGGGGGCTAACCCCTCCCCCATTACCCCACCCTCCCCATTTCCCCACCCCTCCCCCATTACCCCCACCCTCCCCATTTCCCCACCCCTCCCCCATTACCCCACCCCCACCCTTCCCCCATTACTGCCCAGGATAAATTTCACAAACAGACAGGCTAAACTACAAAAAAGAACACAGTCATGAAAATCTTGAGCTTCACATTCCCGCCGTAATACAATTTCTGAATTTTTTTCTCACAATTTTTTTCTCACAATTTCTGAAAGTGTGACGGACGGACAGACAGACAGACAGACAGACGGACGGACAGCTCTCTTATTATAGTATAGATTGAAGTATGATACTTTCCACATCATGAAGAGAATGTTACAAGCGAGATCCCTTAAAAGAGCGCAAATTGACCGGTGCTATAATACTCACTTAAAACGGGCTTTAAGCTCCTCCAGGTAAATGGATTTTATATAAAACCGTGGAAATTTTTAAAGCTGTCTGTTCTGTCGATAATTTTAATATGTATCTGAGTGCGTGTGAATGGTTATGGGAAATAGCTGCACTAGTCACGAACAGGGATTTGGTTGGTATACTCTCAAAAACTCCTTATTTAATTAAAAGAAAAATTTTTGGATTTTTTTTAGTAATGAAATATTGCATCCAAGATTACCAATCCCAGTTTCGTTAAAAGTGAACAAAATGAATGATGTTACTTCAAAATAAATTTGGTTTAGGTTAAAAACGTATAAGATTCTATGGTGCTGGTTAAGTATGCGGTCTACCATCTGAGTTTTGACAGAATATAAACTAACGAAAATATCAAGACTTAACCTAACCAATTATCAAGGGCGTACAGTTGATCTATTATTAATTATAACATTGTTTGTTTCTGGAATAGTATTTACTATTTACTAATAGATCAACTGTACGCCCTTGATAACACAGGTCAACAAAAAAAAATTTTTTTTTCGTTGCCAAGGAAATTCGTACGAATTTAGGGTATTTTGGGGTTGCTGAATTCCAAAATGAAAGTAATTTTTCCGAGTTGGCTCTAGTTCTTGAGATAATGAATACCCTCAATTAATAGGAAACGTAACCATAACGCGTGCATATGGGAAACTACCGGAACATTCTAGATGGTGAGACCGAATAAAATGCCATTATGTATTTCATGTGTTTACTTTTGTATGATTTGAGACAATTTCAATGCGATTTGTAAGTAGGCTCCGCCTGAACATTAAATTTTTTGCATTTTTACGTGTTTCAATGGGGTACCAATTATCTCATAAATTAGAGCCAATCTAGCAAAACCGATGTCATATTCGGAATCAGCACCACAAAGTTACCCCAAAATCACTCTAATATGATTGGCAATAAAATGAGTGTTGACCAGTGTAATTGGTTAGGTTAAGTCGTGATATTTTCGTTAGTTTTAACGAAAATATTCTGTCAAAACTCAGATGGTAGACCGCATACTTAACCAGCACCGATTCTATTGACTTAGAATTGGGCTTCACTTTCATATGGAAAATGTAAAAATGATTGCTTTCTAGTAATTATACCTAACAATTTTTAACACAGTATACATTCTTAGTACGAAATTTATACATATTATTTGTTTAAATTAAATAGTTATTTAGGTGTAATGTTTCTTGGGTGTATGGTTGGCATGGTCGGTACAGGTCGAGGCTTCAATGCGTTATACTTGTCCAAGCATAATTTATATTAGAGGCTTTAACTCCCATTTAACATAAACCACTAAATGATACATATATCTATATATACTGTATATATATATATATTATGAACGACCCCAAATTATCCAGTCCCCTCTCTATGGTTGAACATGAAGCGAATTATGGAATTTTTAGTAATATAAATTATTTTTAGATATTACTGTTATCAAATACAAATACTGGGATTAATAGTTTTCACTCCAAATATATATATATATATATAAAATCCATAAACTTAATCTAACCACAGAACCTTAATATTTCGTGTCTATACAACATTTGTTACAGAAGTAAATCTTTGCTCCAAGAAGATAAATTCTTCGAAAAACTCTTGAAAAACATCTCTTATATCTTTCTGATTTACCCAATAGACCTTTAAGAAACTTCTAAAATTATAGCGATCGTGATATTCCAAGACCTTGGTAAACGTCACCCGCCAAATTTAGATTTTTTTTTTTTAAATTTTCGCTCTAATTTGTTGTATTCTCATCGTAGATATAATTGAAGGGCAAATGGGGAAGGTCTGCACTCGTGCAGTTTCACGGATATTTTTGAAATATTTCGAACAAATGCTGCTAAACACCATGTGAAGAATTTACGAATAGCTCCCCTCGGCGCTGTTTGCTCATGAAATCTGCTACGTACATTGCTTAGTCTTCAAATGACAAGTCCCGTGCTCTTCAGGTAACGTTCAACAGACATTAAAATGTAAGGGTTTCATGCATATAGCAGACTTTCCCTTTTCCCCCTTCACTTAGACTCCACTTCCGTTTCTTTTCCATCGTAACAATTGTTTCAGATGTTTGTAAATGTTTCGTACAATAGACATTAGTTAGTTTTTTCTTCTTATTACAAGGTTTTGAAATATGACGCGTACATTTAACGAAACCATGTACAAGTATATACGCACTGTAAAGAAATATTTGCAATACACAATAGTTCATTATACCCTATTGTGAGAAAAGCAATAACGAAAGGAATGAAAGAGTCGGGCTGAAATTCCTGTTCAAAGAATAGTTTCAGTGTGATGTTGCGCCAAGATAATAATAGATCAAAAGAATGAGGCTTTTCAAGAGAAAATAAAAGCCGCAATAAGTGGTGAAAGATATACGAGCTTTGCACTAACTCTGTGATATTTCTCATACCTGAAGAAGCTCAAAGAATTGATCAAATCCCTCGCAACACTTTAAATAAGCCTGTTTATTTGTTTGGGGCTTTCATCTTTGTAGAGTTTTCTTCTTATCCTCATGTCAGTAATTAATAGTGATGTAGCGGATGTCATTTTTTTCACATCCGCGGATGCGGATGAGGATGTTTGATTTCGATATCCGCGGATGCGGATGCGGATGTCTACATTTTCGTTATTTTTTAGGATATATTCGAGATTTGTTGTGTTTAACGTATATAATAAGTTATTATATAGAGAGAGCTGTAGCTATAATGTAGTATAATTGATTAATTGTACAATAATTGCTGTACTTTTCTCTGAACATATAAAATAATATCAAGCATCTAACTAATATAGAAATCAATTGTGAATTCGTCTGCAAATAAATTCGTTATATTTTGTCGAGTTTCAGCCACAATTAGAAACTATAATTGTGTTACCAGGATGCGGGACGTGAACCCAACTCAAATGCACCTCACCGACCTCTTTCCCCAACCTCCACCCTTATAGAAAGAGATCTTTAATTAGCTTGATAACTATTTATATTAAGTTTAAAGTTTTATTAGGCATATTTATAAATGAGTAATTAAAATAAAGTAAACTAAGATGTTCATCGTTTAATATTCAAACTTAATTATAGGAAGGTTATGCTTAAGGAACATTAATTTTTCTGCCTTTTCTGCTGCCAGTCTGTTTCTCTTTTCATCATATATTAATCCAGCACTGCTAAATAATCTCTCGCTTGGTACGTTTGTTGGAGGACAGGCTAAATGTTTCCTTGCAAGTTTACTCAAGTATGGATAGATATTCTGCGTATTTTTCCACCAACTAATAGGATTGTCACATGCAGCCAGGCGTTTTTCTTGGTGATAGCTCTCGATCATTTTTACTACATCTTTTGACATCGCGTAGGTCTCGTCATTGCTGCTTGACTCAAGAAACTGAGAGACAGATTCTGTGATAGATTTGCTCGTTGAAGGTGTTGGTTCTGTCACTGAAACTTTTATTCTTTTGGTGGGTGGCGAAGCGACAGATTCAAGAGATTGAAGCTCTTCAACTGCTTTGCCAAGTGATGATTTAACTCGTTCTAATGTACTAGGTGAAAATAACTTAGCTTTGTAACGTGGATCTAAGTAGGTTGCAGAGAGAGTAACTTCATACAAGAACAGCCTCTCGTCTTGTCGCTTGCATCACTTTTGCGCACAATGAACTAGTTCTATTATTATAGTAGAATTTGATAATTTCCGCTTATTAATGACGTTTTATCTCAACGGTCCACATCCGCACGACATCCGCACGACATCCGCAGTCGAAAGTGCGGATGCGAGAAAAAATGTGCGGATGTTCCGCGGATGCGGATGTGACCTACATCACTAGTAATTAACCATCTCTGATTACTAAAATTAAAACTCTTTCGTTGTCATATCATTTACAGTTTTCACAGTACACATTACGACACTATTACATTCCAACTTCATCTTCAAAAATGTCTAAAACTATGTATTAACGCATTTATCAAATGGAAACGCAGAACACTTATTGCAGTAAATTCGCGCGCACAGATTGAGTCTCCAACGGCATGCAGAGTTCAACCAGATAAATCTTTTATACTCTGGGCGTTGAGGGCTTTTTTTTTGACATCCAGCGCTGATTATTCCGCGCAAGGACAATGACTCACTGTCCATCAACTCCCTAAATTACATTACCCACTTTCTTTATCCTCTTCTAAGTCGAGGTAATATAAACATTCGCATTTGGAATGTACATTTATTTCCATTCAATTTTCTGTAGATTCGTTCTTCGAAATTTTTCTTGCTCCCTCGATCCCAAACTCATCATTCCTTTTCGGTAAAAACTTCACTGCAATGTTATCTCTTTCATATAAATATCATTCGATCGCACCGGTTGTTCTCTGAATTCATACGAACTCCTCTTTCTAAAGTCAGTAACCAAAGAGTTCGTGGATGTATCAAGTTTACAAAGCGATCTGTGTTAATAATTAATTAATTAATAATAAATGTATACATAAATAGGCATATATATATATAATATATATATATATATATATATATATATATATATATATATAATGGATATAACGTGGATATTCGTAAATTTGATGAAATTCATAACGAAATTAAGTTCGTAACAGACAAAGAGACAAGACTCGCATTTAAACCCATTGAAACAGTAACGTGAGAATTCATGTTTGGAGGACGGAATGAGCGGAATTCACATTCAGAACCAAAGAAATGAATGAGAGTAAAAAGAAACGAGAATAAAGACGGAAACGTGTTGGTTTTCAGCCGCGCAGGAATTTGCTTTCAAACAAAGAACGAGATACTATGTCAGTGCTTCTCGCAGAGACTCTGCATATATAGAGTTTACTGACCTCCGCTAGTACGTGAAAATGCATGACAGAGTCCCTTTTTCTTCGTGTAGAATTTGTAAGTAATTATTAATTACCAGCTTCAGTAAAAAAGATGTTGCACTCTTGGTTAGTACAGCAAAAGGGACTACATCTTACTACCTCTTAACTAAGAGAAGCATCTTCGATCGATTTATCAAGTACATTAAATGAACACGGTTAATGTGATTTTTGCTCGCGAAGTCAATATAATATTTTAAGAGTAAATATGAAAGAAATCGAGACCCCAAATAGCAGTTATCCTTTGGGTCGATGTTGGTATGCGATATATCCTAAATATTAACGTCACTATCCGGAGATAAATACTATTTGAAGCGAAGTATTTAAAAAAAAAAAACACATTACTTTCGATTGTGATAAAAGTTTCCGTTGAAGTTATTCAATGCGTGATAAGGTAATTAATTCAGAATTTGAAATAGTCTATTATTAGTTTCCCGATATTGCTTATTATGAGGACATTCATTACACTAGGCAACAAATTTCAACTTTTTTTTTGTTACAGACACGTGAACTACTGATTCCTACTAAAGCGCTGATGCTGATTTCAGATCTGATATCAAAATTTCTCTATCACGTCCAGATTTTGTGTAACCGAAAACCCCTATTTTTCATTTTTTTTCTCACCCGCTTCTATTACGAAAGCCGTCTAAGCTACTTTTCCGTGCCACGTTTTATGTTAAGCATACTTAAATAATTAGTGAACAGGGATGTCTTTCCTCCTTTATTCTGGCTTAAGACAGACAGCGGAATTCCGCTGGCGGAGTTATCACCCCTGCGCCCAACCATCCACCCAAAGCGCGTTAGTATTTTGTTGTTACTACTGAAAGGCAAATTCCTGTTCTTAAGTGAAACTTTGGTGTGTCCTCTTCCTTTGTCGCTTGTAGGATGACGAGCTCTCCTTCTGCAGGAACCAACAATAATCTCCCATCATATTTGGGTTGAAATTACCTTGGTATCTGTTTTCCATAACTGAGATCTGTTGGTGGAAGCGCTCACCATGCTCGTCACTTACAGCCCCAAGGTTGGCCGGGAAGTCAAGATGAGAATGTAAAAAATGAATTTTCAAAGACATTCTGCATCCCATTATTTCATAAGATTTAAGCATGTTTTCTACGAGTTTACGGTGGTTTTCAGCTTTGTGGTTTCCAAGAAAATTTTTGACAACTTCAACGAAAGATGTCCATGCTCCTAGTTCATTCTCATTTAGGTTAGATGGAAACGATGAGTCGTGGATGACACTGCGGATCTGTGGTCCAGTGAAAAACTCCAGCTTCTAGCTTAGCATCTGTCAATATTCCTTTGAATTTATCCTTTAAATATTGGAAACCACTACCTTGATGATCCATACCCTTCACGAAATTTTTCATAAGGCCAAGTTTAATGTGAAGTGGTGGAAGATGTACTTTCTGAGGGTCAATAAGTGCTGGGTGTTTCACATTGTATTTACCAACAACATGTTCAGTTCTAGATGGCCAATCATGTTTTTTGTAGTGGTTCTTGTCATCTCTGCTGTTCCATAGACACAAAAAGCACATATGCTTTGTGTAGCCCAACTGTAACCCAAGAAGTAATGATACAACTTTAAGGTCGCCACAAATATTCCATGTGTGGTCCTTATATTTGATGAGTCTTAGCAGCAGTTTCATCGATTCATAAGTCTCATTAAGGCCAGTGGCATGTGCTACAGGTATTGAAGGTTTTTCATTGCCGTTGTGCAGTAATACAGCTTTAAGGCTAGCTTTACTAGAGTCAATGAACAGTCTCCATTCTTTGGATCATAGCGACAGCCAATCCCTTGCATCAGACCACTGATATCGTGGCAGAAAAAACGTTTTCTTCCTGTAAGTAAAATGATGAAAACTGCAAATGGCGATGGCGGAAATGGGAAACTTTGGTGTTTGGTTGGAGAAGATTAAATTCTTGAAGTCTTGAACCAAGCAACTCTGCCTTTTCTTTTGGTAATTCCAAATCGCGCACTAAGTCATTTAACTCCGCTTGACTTAACAAATGTGGGGAAATATTTGCATCTGGAACATATATGCCATCTTTCCCTGTTTCTATATCACTAGCAGAATCTTCAGATGAACTGCTGTCTGTTATCGTTGCTGGTGGAACTGGTGGTGGATTTGTTTCATCATGTGGTACTGGTTTCATTGCTGATTCGCAGTTTGGGTACGTGATCTTTGATTTGTTTTTCTTTGTGAAACCAGCAATCTTTGTCAAACAAAAATAACAATCATTGAAGTGATTTTTCGGCTCACGCCAAACCATGGGGACTGAGAACGGCATAGCTTTTCTTTTACCATTCATCCAAGCTATTAACATTGCATTGCACTGTGCACAGCAAATAGTGGTGCCCAGTCCCTCTGTTGGTCTCCTAACTTACAGTCAAAATAACGCTTGTAGGCAAGTTTAATCTTTGTTATGTTTCTACGTTGTGGCTTAGGTGTATATTGTCCACAGACAAAGCAGAAGTTGTCTGGGTGATTTACACAAGCACGTCTATTTGATGCCATTTTGAATTACCATACAATATCTGAAAAAACGTAGAAAGTAATTATTACGATGTGCAAAATAAAAAGAAATACACACCGTAGTACAAAACAAACAAATGCTATAAAAACACACAAGTCACCACAACCTGTCACTTGCTCATCAGCAGAGAGCTTCAACAACCGTTCTGCTTGACTGTCACGTAGCGACTGACCGTTGGGCCGTTGCCCGTTACTATGCTCTTGACTCAGTGTTGCCAACTCGGGATAAATTTTATTTATCAAAATTGTTCGAATTTGTATATAGTTGGCAAAAAAAATTGCTTTAACCTTGAAAAGCAAGTTTCATATAACTGGCATTAAGCCGATTAAAACCAAAATCTGGACGTGGTAGAAAATTTTACTAAAAGTGATTTGCATTTTACACAAAATCTAGACGTGATAGAAAAAATCTAATTATAGATTTGAAATCAGCATACCGAAATTAGCTAGGAGCACCTATTTGGTCTTCTGTAACAAAATCTTTGTTGCCTAGTGTTATTCATAAGCCAGAAACAAAATAAATTTGAAATGTGAAAACGCGTCTTTTTCGATTTTAAAATAATTTACATAATAGCTACACACTGCATATAAAATTTTTCCAAAGGTGCAAAAACTAAAATGGAATATTAGTAATTCGACACACAACTCGTATAAAAATCGTTTACGACGACATTTACAACTTCGACGAAAAATTGTATGATAAGTTGGTTAGTTCGCTTTTTGATCTTTTATGTTCGTCTGGAAAAAAATTGTTACACCAATTACAAAATTATCAGAGTTTGAAGGCAAAAATAAATTAAATTTAGATTTTGTTGCAAGCTCATTTAACATTTACTTCTACACAGAAACGTAAATGCAAAAAAAATGAGGTTCGAAATATATATATAATATATATATATATATATATATATATATATATAATATATATATATATGAAAATTATTTCCCGCAAGTAACAAGTGAATAATATTTATGATGAAAATAATGACGAAGGAAATTAAAACAGGAAATAGTGCTCAAACGCTTCCGTCTGATGACATCTTCAGAAACACTGAAATTAATAAAAAGATCGAGAAAGTATATACAGTTCATATAGAATAAAAAATAATATGTCTGGTGCAGAGAATATTGGAGAAGGAGCATACATACAATCCAAGGGGAAAAGCTATTGGAGCTTTAGTGCCTTGCCCATCTTATCTAAATCTGATTTGAAAGAATTCAAAATAACAGGATCGAGCGAAAAAAAAAGACCTTGGCTAAGATTAAAATTGTTTGTAAGTTGAATAATGGCAGACTCAAGATTGTTTGTATTAATAATGTTGCTTGAGTGAAACAAAATTGAAGAATTATTCCGTGAATACACTGAGACAACTCTGATAAATGAACATAAAGTGCGTTAGACGACTGTCCCTGGTAGGTTTATTCTTTATTATAACATTTTCACAATATTATCATATGATAATACTACTATATTAGTATTCAAAAGTCTAACTTTCATGCCCATAAGCCACGCCTAAAGAGACTGAGAAAAAGGGATAACTAAAATATTCTTCGACAAAGTGCGAGGGTTATAATTCAAATGATAGAAGGTTCATTTTGCTTTAAGGCAAGATTTCAAAAAACGAGGTGGGTAACACAATTTGCTTCCAGTATTGGATTTTTTTCTAAATCAGCATCCATGTATTTCGGGCTGGCGATCCTAAGAGCACAGAGAAGCATAGAAGAAAATATGGCTTTCTTGATGGGTGTGTTATGTCCGGAGTAAAAGTGTACAGAGGAAACATTGTTTATTTTTTTCCGATAGATACTGAACTTAAAGTCTGGACTTTCCCTATGTACACCAACATCCAAAAATGGGAGTGAGTTGCTTTGTTCCACTTCCGAAGTAAACTTAGTGAGGGACTTGATTATTTAACTGAACGAGGAAGTCATCCAAATCACACCTCATGTTGCCAGATACACAAAATATCGTCGACGTACCGCAACTATGGGATGTCAACCCCCAGGATTTTCGGAATGTAAGTTATCTCAAAAAACTCCATATAAATATTGGAGAGGAGGGGCGACAAAGGATTACCAATGGCCATCCCAAAAAATTATTGGTAATATTGACCATTGAACATGAATTTTCAAATTTTGATGCAAAGTTTAATGAGTTTCAAAACAATGTGTGCAGGTAGTGGCGGGTCATACTTATGTAATCCTCGGGAGAGAAAGTCGAGCATGTCAATTAGCACTCTTATCTTATTCCCACTTGGCTCGTATACTTCTCTTCCAATATTTTCTGCATCAATCATATCATTTCTGTACTGTCTCGATCTTGTTATTAATTTCAGTATTCCCGAGGATGTCATTAGACGAAAGCACTTGAGCACTATTTTTTGTTTTAATTTTCCTTCGTGGTTATTTTCATCACCTTATATATATATATATATACCCAAACGCCTCTCCCACCGCAATGAGGTCGCTTCAGGACCAGGCAGGAAGTACCTCAATCGCTCACATTCACTTCAGTCAATTATCCAAAAGCCCAGCCCAGCAGACTACTCCACAGTTTACCCAGACCGCTTCATACACCCTGAGGTGACACATTACCAGTCCGTTGTCCTCTATATACCACATCGCTCCACTTTTTATATATATATATATATATATATATATATATATATATATATATCAGTGGCGATGGAGGGGGTTAGCAGGTCAGGCTCAGCCTGATCTGTTATTTCTCCTGCTAGAGACTTAAAAAACTAACATAAAAACTAACAATACACAATCCCATCTCTTGTCAAGTTGTCAGGCTAAAAATTTCCATTCATCCATCCATCTATCATCTAAATCCCATTTCCCTAGTGAGGGTGGGGGGAGAGATGGGGGGAGAGATGGAGGGAGAGACGGAGGGAGAGACGCGGGGAGAGACGCGGGAAGAGAGGGAAGATATTTGGCTAAATATTTTGAGTCAGATATCTTTATAAAACATGTTATAATAACCATGTTAGGATTTATAAATAAGGTTATATAGCTATTTGCATATATACTGTGACTGTACATAAAGTTAATTATTACTGTATTATTATGCATCTTCTCAAATAACAAAGCCTTACAACTAGCATAAAAATGCACAATTCCACGTCTTGTCAGGCAAACAATTTTAAGCCTGACGGCTCTCTTTGAAACATGTTATGATGTAATTCTTATGATTTATTTATAATGTTATAAAGTCATTTGGATATTCACTATACGTAAAGTTAATTAGTATTTTAATTGATTTATTACTTTGTATCCACCGAATAACCAAATTTTTAATGTTGGAAGTCAGACAAATTCATATCTGCCTGACGACGACTTGCTGCTGTGCCAAATATATGTTATTATCTTGAATTACTAAACATTTAAAAGCAATATTTGCATATCATACTGGCAGTTGGGCATTTCTATATATTCTTCTTTTGCATAGTACAGAAAATTTTAGGAAATTTAATATACAACATATGGAAAGTGTTCATTTTATATAAAATTTGTCTCATTTGCGTCCAAAATGGTGCGCTGATTGCCAAATCTTTTTTTTTTTTTAAACTTAATCTTGTTTTCATTAATATGCATATTATATACTTTATAAGATGGGTTGGGTGGAAAATAATTGTCCAAGTTACTTAACATTTAAAAATTAATTTACTTCAAGGAAAAATTTGGTGAAAAAACTAATTAATAGCCTAATTGCTATTGGTATGACGTCACGCGGTGACGTAAACGTCAATATCACAGTATATATATATATATATATATGAAAATTATTTCAAGAAAGTAACACGTGAAAAATATTTATAATGAATAAAACCACGAAGGAAAGGAAACACAGAATGGTGCTCAAGCGCTTTCGTCTAATGATATCCTCAGGAACACTGAAGTAAATAAAGAGTTCAAGACTATATACAGGTTGCAAATATATATATATATATACATATATAATATAGAAATAAAAATTGTGGGAGGAGCATACAAATTTGTGAGAAAAACTACCAATTTTAGCACTTTGCCCGAATTCAACACAAGATCAAACGGATTGTTTACAACCAATTTTATAGTTAATGCCTGAATGATATATAGGTCACAAAAAATATAAAAATATATATAGGGTGAACCAAATGTAGGTGGACAGTAAATGATAACGTTTATTTTGAGAATACATATTTAATTTTTTTGTATACTATAATACAAAATAAAATTTAAATAAATTTAGTTATAATATTTAATATAATATAACACAAACACCATAGTTATAATGAACACCATAGTTATAATATAATATAACACAAACCGTATTCAACCTACTGTCCACCTACTTTTGGTTCACCGTGTATATAAAAATAAATTGAAAAAAAAAATTGTAAGAGGAGCATACAAATTTATAAGGGAAAACTACCCAAGTTTTAGCACTCTACCCTTCTTGTCTAAATCCGTTCTGAACAATTTAAAACAACAGGATCGAGTTGAAAAAGACCTTTGCTCATGTTAAAGCTATTTGTAAGTTGGATAATAGCAGACTCAAGAATATTTCTATTAACAATGTTGCTAGAGTGAAACAAAACTGAAGCATTATTCCAATCAATACAGTGGGATAACTCTGACAAATGGACAAAAAGGGCACTAGACGACTCTCCCGTTCTAACGGAATATTGATGTTGTTTTACACGCGTGTGCAAATCCTTTCCCGTCTGGCCAATGTAAAAGGAATCACATTGTTTACAACCAATTTTATAGATAATGCCTGAATTATTGGTAGGGCTATTTTTACTATGATATTTTTCACAATATTGTTATATGAAAATACTACATTAATATCCAAAAGTTTAAGTACATTAGCAATGCCTAAAAAGCCTGGGAAAAATGGAAGTACTAAAATATTCTTTGACAAAGTGCGAGTGTTATTATTCACACGATAGAAGGTTCGTTTTGCCTTGTTAAGACAAGATTCCATAAACGCAGGTGGGTAGCACAGATCACTTGGTGCTCCTTTAGTATGCGGTCTACAAATTCTGCCGCGCTCTACTTTTTTCAAAGTGCAGTCTACAGGTTTTTTTCGTTAAATTTGTGCCTGCTCACGCATTCTGCCGCTCTTTTTTTTTCGCTAAATGACTCACTCACATGACTTAGACCCTATTTGACCTTGAAATTCAAAATGATTGTTTAACATCAGTAGCTTGAGAAATTTGAAGCAGTAAAGTTGTAAACAATTCAATTGCCGGTGCTACTATAGTATGCGGTCTACCTACGATTGGTTAGGTTTAGTCAAGATATTTTCGTTAAAACTAAACCTAACCAATCGTCAAGGGCGACTGACATTGGGATGTAAACAAGCAATTAGTAAAGAAGCTAAGAAGGTATACTTACATTTAAACTTTTTATGTTTTTAACTTTTCAATAAATTTTTTTCAAGTAAGATTGTCATTTCAACCTTCTTTAACTACATTTAAAAAACAAATTGGTGTAGACCGCATACTAAAGTGTGAATTTGTCTGTTGACCGCATACTAAAGGAGCACCGATCACTTCCAATACTGTTGATTTTTCCCAATTCGGCATCGATGTATTCCGGACTGGCGATCCTAAGAGCGCGGAGAAACATTGAAGAAAATATGGCCTTCTTAATGGGGGTGTCATGTCCAGAGTAAAACCGTACGTAGGACAAATTGTTTGTTTTTTTCCGATAGATACTAAACTTAAAACCTGGGCTTTTAGTATCTATCGGAAAAAACATATTGGTTAGGTTAAGTCGTAATATTTTCGTTAGTTTTAACGTTTTATTTGATTAGGTATACGCGGAACAAAGTTGGAGAACGCAAACTACACTAGAATAATGTAGGGGAACATAACCTACACTAGGATAATGTAGGGGAACGTACACTACACTAGGCACCACAGGGGGACGTAAACTACACTTGTTCATATATATATATATGCTAATGTAGGTTTAATATTCATTTTGCGTGTTGAACCTTAACAACCATTTCGAATTAAAAAAAATGCAAAGATAATGCTTTAGTATATATGTATAAAATTAAACTTGCTTGAAAGAATTCGGTAATGGCTAAGTTGGATCTTTTTTTTTGCAATATTATTAGTCCCATTTATATGGGGTCGCTGTTGCGGATACTTCTCCTCCATTCCGCCCTATCCTGCGCCATCTCCTTCGTCAGGTTCTTCTCGCTCATATCCATCCTGATGCGATCTCTCCACCTCATCCTCGGTCTTCCTCTCTTCCTCCTCCCAGGCACTTCCATAGATAACACCCTCCTCCCAACGTAGTTCTCGTCTCTTCTCCTTACATGCCCATACCATGCCAGTCTTCTCTCTTGAGCCTTCTTTGAAATTCCCGTAAGTTTCACCACCCCCTTGACGCTGTCGTTCCTTATCCTGTCTCTTCTAGTTACACAGCACATCCCCCTCAGCATCCTCATCTCCGCAACCTCCATTTTCCTCTCATGACACTTCTTCATTGGCCATGATTCTGCCCCATACAACATTGCAGACTTCACAACTGCCTTAAACACTACTTTTCAGCTTCATAGGCATCCTCCTATCACACAACACTCCCAAGCCCTTCTCTAGTTATTCCATTCTCCTTTTATCCTGTGTTGATCTTTTCCATTATCTCCCCACTTTCTTCCATCAGTAAGTCCAGACACTTGAATTTCTGCACCTTATTCAGTACCTGCTCTTGAATAGCAACACTCGCTTCTTGATCTTCACCAGCCCCACATACCATGTATTCTGTTTTCGTTCTACTGATACGCAACCCTCGCTCCTCAAGCACTCTTCTCCAATTTTCCAACTTTACCTCTAAAGCCTCTCTGGTTTCTGCACACAGACCAATGTCATCCGCAAATAACATGTTCCACGGCGCCTCTTCTCTCACTTCCTCTGTGATGACATCCATAACTACAAGTACATCAACACAAAACGGGCTCAGCGCGGACCCCTGATGCAAGCCGACACTCACTCGGAACTCCTCCGTCATTCCAACACTAGTCCGCACTCTCGTTGTTGCTCCTGCATACATATCTTGCACTAATCTTATATACTTCTCTGGCACCCCCCTTACCCTTATACACTTCCATACCTCCTGCCGAGGTATCCTATCATAGGCCTTCTCCAGATATATAAATACTAAGTGAAGCTCCCTCTGTCCTTCTCTGTATCTCTCCATGATCTGTCGCAGAGCAAATACTGCATCTGTTGTTGCTCTACCAGACATGAAGCCAAATTGCTCCTCCGCAATCTCCACTTCTTCCCTAATTCTCCTCTCAATGACTCTCTCCCAGATCTTCATGGTATGAGAGAGGAGCTTCATTCCTCTATAGTTGTTGCACTCCTGCACATCTCCCTTTCCCTTATATATTGGTACTAGTATACTCTCTCTCCACTCCTCAAGTATCTTCTCCTCTCTATATATTTTCGATAACAGTCTCCATAAAATATTCTCTCCTTCCCTCCCTAGTGCTTTCCACACTTCCGCCGGAATCTCGTCCAGCCCACAAGCTTTCCCTCTTCATTTTTCCTAACGCTGCCACCCTCTGGATGCTTAGAGTCATCCCATTTCGGCTGTCCTTCCTCTCTTCTATCCCTAGGATTTTCCGTATTCAGGAGCCTTTCAAAATAACTCCTCCACCGTTCCTTTACCTGATCTTTCCCCGTTAACACTATTCCATCGCCACCCCTCATCATCTTGACCCGAGTAATGTCCTTTCCCGCTTTATCCCTTTGTCTTGCCATTCTAAAGATATTTTTCTCTCCTTCTTTAGTATTCGGTTCTTCATACATCTCCCCGCCCGATATTTCGATTGCGTCACCATCCGTTTTGCTTTCCGCTTTGCTTCTCTATACAGCTCTCGATCCTCCTCTTTTCCCGTTTCGTCCCATCGTTTTTTCTTTTCCTTCTTTTCCTGTATGGCGTCCTGCACTTCTCCATTCCACCACCACGTTTCCTTATCCCCCTTACTTTTCCCCGATGACATACCGAACAGTTCGCATCCAATATTCTGTATCACCTCCGCCTTGCCTCGTCACCATTCATTTGGCTCGTGCACCTCCTCCATGCCTTCCTCCCGATTTATTCTAGCTTGAAAAGTTTCCCTGGCATCCTCACCCTTCAATCTCCACCACCTGATCTTTGGTATCCCTTCTGCCTTCTCTTTCTTCTCTGGCTAAGTTGGATATGACTGCAAAATAGGCTGCGGGGAAAAACAACGAACCAACCAACCCCTCGACCTACAATTAAGTGATAATTTGTCGATTCAAAAAGAGTTTCTTTCATATCTCCTTTACCCCATGACATGATGGTTGTCTTTGATCAAAGCTTATTTCTTAAAGCAACAATTTTTGGCTAAAGTTTTCATGTATCATTCGGAGCTTAATCTAAAAAAATCTTAAAACTGGTCTGATGTTACATTGAGATTGAAAGTTAGTTAATTCAACCACTTGAAAGGGATTTTACTGCTGCCGCTTTCAATCACTCTTTACAGTGAACGAGGCTTCAGCGAACCACTTTAAACTATGACTCAACTATCTTTAGCCATTACCACCCTCTTTAACTAGTCAGAAAACTATGCTATAAGCCAGTGGTTCCCAACCTTTTTTGTATGATTACCCAAAACCCAATTCTAATCCAGCTCCATTACCCAGTCATTAGATATTATTTTTTATAACTTCTGCATCGCGTGTCGTTACCTTACAAAAGAGTTGTCATTACCCCAGTGAGGTCATTTACCCCTAGGTTGGGAACCGCTGCTATAAGCACTTTTTCAAAAAGGTTTTCTAAGAAATCAATTGAGATCGGCACCTCTCTTCAACCAGTTTAATATAGTATTCACTAAATCACATTAATGATAGTAACTTATCAACATTTTGGGGGGAATAATGCATTGAAAACCTAAGCTTCTTTTCTTGGTTCCTCCATGGACAAAATTTTCGTTAGTTAACCTTATAAGGCTAACTAACGAAAATCTCACAACTTAACCTAACCAATCGTTAGGTCAACCGTACGCCCTTGACGATTGGTTAGGTTAAGTAGTATTATTTTTGTTAGTTAGCCTTATAAGACTAACTAAAGAAGGCTGGGGGTCATGATCTTCAGGTGATCCAAATATACCATTTATCCATATTTATAAAATGACTCATTAATAGTTGAATTATACATTTTAGTTAAAACTAATTAATTGTTTTAATATAAAAGTAGCGTCCAAATTGTAAACATATTTCAAAACTTTTAAATGAAAACTACGAATCAGTATAGAGGGTGTCATCAAATTATGTTTCATAAATTAGCATACATATTCAGGACGTCAAAGTGAATAAAAAAGTTCGTATGAACATAAATCCGCAATCGCTTCGTTTCCGAAATACATTGCTTTTTGGCCGAGGAAGATCCAATTAAAATGAATCATTGAAGTTTATCAAAGTTTATTTACAGCAAGTGCTCAAAATGGTTTCCCTGCATCAGAGTACATGCTTCAACACGTCGTTGAAAATCTTGCCGCATACGTTCGAAAACACCTACATGGTTGCGTCGTGTTTTTGAACAATCTTGAACACGTTGCCACAATTCATCTATGTTATTGACTTCTCTTGCTTAGTCAAGATTTTTTAAATAACCCCACAAGAAAAAGTCAATTGTATTTAGGTCCGGAGACGTGGGTGACCAAGCGACGGGACCAATGACCCCAATGTATGTACTCTGACGTATGGAAACCATTTTGAGCAGTTGCTGCAAATAAACTTTGATAAACTTTAATGACTTTCATTTTAATTGGATCGTCCTGGGCAAAAAAACAATGTATCTCGGAAATGAAGCGATTGCGGATATATGTTCATAGGAACTTTTTTGTTCACTGTGACGTTCTGAATATGTATACTACAGTAATTTATGAAACATAATTTGATAACACCCTCTATAACATACGATAACTGGCGAATTACATTACATTCGTATGCTAAACTGTTATTGAACTACGGTTATTATAGAGTTTTTAGAACAGAGGAGTAAATAAATTTTTTTTACATACACACACACACACACACCACATTTTCTCTCTCTCTCTCTCTCTCTCTCTCTCTCTCTCTCTCTCTCTCTCTCTCTATATATATATATATATATATATATATATATATATATATGAGATAGAACTCAGAATGGTCCCCTGAGATCTTTTATGTTACACATAGACCGTACATGGAACAAGGAACTCTTCTGGGAAAATTAAATCCACTATAGTCCAAATAAGTACTGTAATGGTAAATGACAAATACTATAGTTTTTCTTTTTTATGATGTTACCCCAACGTGGGCAACGGGTCACTCACAAAGAGGCCCCAAAATATAGCTTCCTCGCCAGATCCTGTCCCAAAGCTGGATACTATCTGCTTCGCAGATAGCTGGTGAGGGAAGCTATACAGGGCGTCCCACAAAAAATGTATACACACTTTAAATAATTATAAAGGCAGTGTTTATTAAAAAATAATTTCATTTCAAAATGTAATAGAATCTACAGACATTATTTAATTGTTTGTCAACGCCTGTTTTCAAACTGACGTCCGTTCTGGTCCAGGCACTGCTGATAACGCGAAGCAATGGAATCGCAAACATCACGAAACATTTCGTTTGGTATTTGTGTGCATTCTCGTTCAATGGCTGCTCTCAATTCAGCGACTGTTGCAGGTTTTATAGCGTAGACTTTGTCTTTTAAGTATCCCCATAAAAAAAGTCTAGTGGTGTGAGGTCTGGTGAACGCGGAGGGTATTCTACGAAACCCCTTCGTCCAATCCACATCCACATCGTGCCAAGTACCACTCGCAATACTCCATTCTTCGGTCCGGATCATCTTCATTAATAGCATGGACTAATCTTGGAATGTAACTTTTCCATTGACAGCGCTTCAAAATGCGTTGGACAGACGATTTTGAAATTCCTACCTCACGACTCGCTTGCCGCACAGATTTTCTTGGACTTTGGTGATACGTTTCCAGTACTCTTTCTTGCTTTGTGGGGCTTGTCGATGTCCGTGGTCTTCCGGAACGCTTCTTGTGGACATTCTGAACAGTTCCATCGGCTTCAAACTTATCTCTAATTCGAGTGATGGTAAGTCGCGTTGGTGATCTGTTTGAAACTCCCTCCTAAACTGTCTTTGCACTTCAACTGCGTTTTCACACTTCCAGTAGCATTTTAGAATGAATTTCCTTTGTTCAAAGCTTAGTCTGACTGCCATTATTAATTCTAATGGGTTTAACCTGGAAAGAAAGAAACATCAATTGAGCTATCAGCTGTTAAAGTGTGTATACATTTATTTGGGACACCCTGTATTTTGGGGCCTCTTTGTGAATGACCCGTTGCCCACGTCGGGCTAACATCATAAAAAAGAAAAACTATAGTATTTGTCATTTACCATTACTTATTCGAACTATAGTGGATATTTAATTTTTCCAGAATAGTTCCTTGTTCCATGCACGGTCTGTATGTAGTGATGTTAAAAAACCGGTTTTATTTGTGTCCATGTTGTTTTTTTTTGTTTTTTTTGTCGTTTTTTTTTTTTTCTTTTTTTTTTTCTTTTTGTTTTTTTAATAATTAATATAGATATTGCCAATTTAATTATAAGGTATACTTTTGCAATGATATATATTATAAAAATAAATAAATAAATAATAAAATAGGCTATATGGTACCAGTATAGAATGTCCTTTTCAGCCTATTTACAGAAAAAACTGGCCTCTTTCTTGCACTGAAAGTCTTGTATCTTGAGATCCGTTAAACTTGCGAGAACACTGGCTGGGAGCTGACTGCCCATTGTCCAACCTTTCCAGGACTCTCCCATCCATGCCTCGGATTTTGAATCTTCCACTTAACTATCCTTTAGACCCGTGATGACATATTTTCCCCCTGAAACCATCCATATATATACATACACATACACCCATATACATACCAATATATACATAAATACTTATATATACATATTTATATCTATTGTATACCCCATACACACGCATACATCCAGAATTCCAGATACATACGCATGCATACTCACATATATACCTACACAAACTCATACACTCAGATAATGAAAGTTAAACAGCATTAGGTTAACACAAAGGTTAAAGAAAGAGATGAATATTTTTATTTTTTTTATTTTTCTATTTGGAATATATATATATATATATATATATATATGTGTATATGCACAGCACACTGGTATTCTTGCCAATCACAATTATATATATTGTTTTATACCAGTATTATGTATTTTTTATTATGTATATTATACCAGTACCTGTGATATTGAAACTAGCATATATGCTCTACCCAATCTAGTGATGATTCTTCCATGGAAATGAAGGTTAAACAACATTAGGTTAACAAAAAGATTCAAAAAAGGTGAATATTTTTTGTTCTATCTGGAATATATATACTGGTACTCTTGCCAATCACAATTATGTATATTGTTTGAAACGAGGAAGAATGTTTTATGTTCTAGTTAAAAAAATATATACATATAAAAAATGAGGGTTTGTTTTTCCTTTCTATTATATACTTTTTGTGTGATTCAGTTTTTCTAAAAGATGACTATATATACTAGGTATAACCGTATAAGCATGGTAGTATAGTAAATTATAGGTAATACTAATATACTTATTAGATTAAAGGAAGAAAAATATGGAATAAGTTTAAAACAATAAAAAACCAAA
Organism: Bathynomus jamesi; assembly: GCA_023014485.1. NCBI lineage: Eukaryota > Metazoa > Arthropoda > Malacostraca > Isopoda > Cirolanidae > Bathynomus > Bathynomus jamesi. Next base: position 42,613 of record JAJOZX010001071.1, on the reverse strand, counting down.
AAAACAAAAAAAACAGACTATCTTCGTTTTAAACAAAAAAAACGACAAAAAACAAAAAAACGACACACTAAAAAAACGACACATCACTATATATATATATATATATATATATTTATATATATATATTATATATATATATATGTTCAAAAAACGTATACGGACAGGGTGTTTATTATTAGAACAGGGTCACGCTTGGAGTTGTGACCGTGTTAAACATGTCTCTGCATGTCGAGACAAGTTGACTGATAGGGTTTTACTTCATAGAATCAGCCGATAAAGTTAAACGTGTTTTGTTTCGCGGCGATTTCTTACGATGTCAGTCATGTTTCTTGTTTTTTTTTTACTGTGAAGGTGTTGTGCACCATGAATATGCTCCACAAGGACAAACAATCAACAAGGAATTTTACATTGAAGTTTTGAGACGTCTACGTGAAGCAGTTCGGAGGAAACGGCCGCAGAAGTGGGAGTCCGGAGGCTGGATGCTTTCTCACGATAACACGCCATCTCACTCGTCGCAACTTGTCCAGCAATTTTTGGCCAAAAACACTACCCCTCAACTACAGCAGCGTCCATATTCGCCGGATTGGCTCCATGCGACTTATTTTTTATTTTCGAAACTCAAACAAACCCTGAAAAGACACCGATTTGATGATGTTGAGACCATTAAAAGAAATTCGACGGAGCAGCTTTTGGCCATTCCGAAAAGTGCTTTCGAAAAAGGTTTTCAACAGTGGCAGGATTGTTGGGCAAAATGTGTGGCTTCAGAAGGAGCGTACTTTAAGGGAGGTTAAGCTCCAAACCCTGTAAGTACCATATTCTGTCTATGATCGATCAGTCCGGATACATTTTGAACAAACCTAGTGTGTGTGTGTATATATATATATATATATATATCTGGTGATTTTTTGGATATCTGACACTTTAAAAGGTTTGTATTTTTATTAACAAATAAAAGCATGACATTTTTAAGATACTCTCTCCACACATGGGGAATTAGTCCCCTATTGCAAAACATGCTCTATGTGATGTCCTCTAAGTTCACAATTAAGGTGGCCATTTCCAAATTTCCAAACAGGAGGACATTGCGTATGTGGCTTATCAGCAGTGTTGCCAACTACATATAATAAAATACGTTAACGGTTATTATGGCCTTCAGTATCCGCTATTTTAAGTGTACATGAGGTAATTTATATAATTCTTTTTAGCCAGACCCCAAAAAGGAGGACAAATTAACGTCCGGCTCAAGGTGGCTCCTGATGGAGGACAGAGTGCTCAAAAGGCGGACTGTCCGGCCACCCTATTCACAATACTTACACGATACTTTCATCGGAATAGTCCTATCCAACAGATTTCTTGTGGTTTATGATAAAGTAATATCATGACCACTAACATCACCAGATCTAAACTCCTGTGATTTTTATCTGTGGGGTTATTTAAAAGATAATGTTTAAACAGAATCAACACACAACAGAAGAAGTTAAAGCATCAATTAAACAAGAAATTTCTCAGATTTCAACAGATACTCTGTCCAGAGCACTGCAAAATTTTGTTGTTCGTGTGCAAACAGTTAATAAGCTGAAAAGACATGACATTGGGCATATTTTGCATTAAGGGACTAAGTCCCCATGTATAGAGAAGGTACAGTAAAAATGTCATTCTTTTATTTCAGTTAATAAAAAAATACAAGCCTTTTAAAGTGTCAGATGTTTAAAAAAATCATCCGGTATATATATATATAATATATATATATATATATATAATATTATATATATATTACTCAACCGGACTCTGTTCAAAATGACATAACCACTTTTTCATGAAATGTAGTTATACTGTATATAAAAACTGATTAAAATACCCTAACCAGACTGAAACTGGTCAATATGAACAACTTTGGCCCAAGTTGAACTACCGTTGATTTTCACTGTACGCATTTGACCCAGAAGTAAACATGGCCTCACGTTCACCCAGCAAGAAATGGAACGTTTAGTGAACGTCATAAACATTTATAAAATGTCAATAAAACGTTTATAAAACGTCAATAAAATGTTTATGACGTTTACTGAACGCCCCATTTCCTGCTGGGAAATTTACCAATGTCCGCTGAGTCATTTAACTAGAGTAAACCTTTATTATCTAACAAACAGTAAATAAACTAATTCATCACCATTTGGATGATGTAAACAGTAAAATTTTCTGTGATATGAAAAGTTTAAACCGTCCCTTATTGGGTTCAAAATTTGGAACCGCATAGACACCAGTAACTTACTGGCTCTCTTTTTGACCCTGTATACTCTACTAAGGGCCACCAATTAATTTTCTCCGCTGTGCACATAGATGTTTCTGTAACTCTACCAATGTCCGCTATCCATGCTACTTTCTTTTTCCGGTCGAGTGTTTTCGTAATGTGCACATTATACCGAAATCAACTTAAAATCACTACTTTTGATCTGAATGTAAACCAACTTTGAACTTTACAAAAAGAATAGAAATTTTTTTATGATGATTCTTTTGAAGTATAAAAATTTTGAATATATTTTAAAGTAGTCCTATAATCAGTGTATAGGTTTATTCCAGGAGCTCCGTATAAAATCCGTTGGCAGTCCAGATTCGGACTGCTGTCCGCCTGTTGGTGTCCTTTGCTGTATACCATAAAGGGAACACACACGTTCAGTGTCGGGAACCCTTTATTACACTTGGGACGTTAAAGAAATTACATACAACTTGTTTAGGTACTTCGACTTGAAGGCTTTCGGAACTTTACTGTTCACAGTATCGATACACAGTTGGTGTCCTTGCAAAAGTTCAGTTTATTGATTTGGTGATCTATATCAGTAGTCTCAAGATTTTTAAGGCCATATAAAATTTTTTAAAATATTAATATCCACTCTCTGACTTTCTGTATTCACTCTTTGAATTTCTGAATCTTACTTTAAAACAGGACTCGTCCACAAATGTATAAGGTTGGGTGATGTTGAACAAAGGGAAATTTTTTGAGGAAACTAAAATAAATCAAAGTTATTTTAAAAATTTAAAAAAAAAGAGAGAAAACCAAAAAATCTGGTATTGATAAGTTGTTTTTCTTTAATCTGAAAATGATTTGGGTCTGGCTTACCTTCTCCAAAGGAATATTGTTTTATTGCACCTTTCAGTTCAACTTCACCTTACCTTACGGTACCTCTCGACACAAAAGAAGTGTTGAATCCCAAAATCCACAGAAAATCTGCCACACTGATCCGATTCCATTCCCAAATCCAGAGAGAAATGTCGGTTCTACGATATGAAAATAAAAACGAAAATGAAAACGTCATTGGCAGACCATTCATAGTCCATGTGAAAAATAGTAACATTAAAAACTAAAAAGACAAAAATAGACTAAAAATAAACATACAAGTAATGAAAACTGAAAACCAGCAGTGACAATGTTAAATGAAGCTACAGACAAACGTTTTCATACCATGAAGCCTATAGTTTAGAAGACACCTGACAGGACTGATAAATGGCTTGGATAAGTGGGTTAACTGATGTTTTAATTCTTTGCATTAGATTGTATTGAGTACATCTTGTTAACTCAGGTGGTCAGCAAATCTAAACATTTGGAAGATATAATTTCTGAAATAGTGTAAACGATCTATTATAAAGTAAATTGAGAGAGAGAGAGAGAGAGTTACAAGGAAGGAGTTACAAGGAAAAGTACCTCAAAAGGCCTTGCGGCCCATACCGAGGAGGTACCAATGGCAACGGGAGCCAGGGAAAATTTTGTAAAAGTTTATTTTTCTTTCAACTATCCTAGCAGTAGTAGAAAACTGGATAGTAGAGTAGAAGGCTCTCTCCCCACCCTCCGCTCCCTCCCTGCCAGAGGCAGGTACGGAAAAAGGTTGAAGAAAATACCTTGACCCTGGAAAAGTAGCCAAGGAAATTTTACAGGAAAGTGGAGAATATATAAATAGCTCTATATTTAGCTTGCTCACAGAGACACCGAGCAAGCGAACTCCTGCAGAGTTTTCTGAGGTTTTAATCTTAAACTATGAGTGTGTTCAGTACTTTGTCTAGCCTATTTTTAAACAGATTTACACTTTGACTGGAAACAACCTCTGAGGGAAGTTGGTTCCAGATATTAACTATTTTATAGGAAAAGAAATTTCCGCAGACTGAGGTCCTAAATGTCTTTACACACTCAAATAGTGTGCAAGATTTCGTCTAACCTTTTCTTGAACTGATCCACAGAGGAACTGTTCACAACTTCCGAAGGTAACCTGTTCCATGTGTCACAGATCTTATACGTAAAGTAATTCCCACACACACTAGTCCTAAACCGTTTCAAATCCAACTTCCAACCATTGTTGCGAGTTGGGTTATCATTTAAACTAAACATACTTCTAAAATCGACATCGTTGAACCCTCGTAAGAGCTTGAAAACCTCGATCAGTTGACCGCGCAGCCTCCGAGTTTCAAGCGAAAACAAGTTCAGGGCGCGTAACCGTCGATTGTAGCCCATATGCCTAACGGAAGGGATTAACTTTGTGGCCCTCGCCTGCACTCGCTCCAGCCTCTCAATATCTTTCCTGAGGGTGGGCGACCAGAACTGCACAGCATACTCCAGGTACGGCCGAACAAGGGAATTGTACAGTGAGAGCACAATCTCCTTGTTCCGAAACTGAAATTGCCTCCTGATATAACCCAATAGTTTCTGGGCTTTCTTTTCCACCTCTACACACTGTTTCGTAAACTTAAGGTCGCTGCTAATTAGCACACCCGTCCTTTTCTAAATCAGTCACCTCGATATTACTGCCCAACATCGAGTAGTCCGACTTGGGATTGGCGTAGCCAATGTGCATCACTTTGCATTTACCCAAGTTAAACGGCATTTGCCATTTTTCGGACCACTCTCCTATCCTACCTAGGTCCGCACGCAGTTCCTCGATCGCTTCGGGCGTCCCAACATTGGCCCCAAGCTTGGTGTCATCAGCGAGAGAGAGAGAGAGAGAGAGAGAGAGAGAGAGAGAGAGAGAGAGAGAGAGAGAGAGAGAGAGAGATTTGTATTAAAAATGCAAACAAACCCCAAACCGAAACAGGTAGAGAATTTAAAATAGCGAAACATATAACATACATATAAAATACTCCCTGAATTTTAATAATTTCCTGAACCTCCCTGACTTCCTGCGAAATCTGAATGAAGCAACGAATAATTTGAGCCTCGGCCGTCGTTTCCCACCTCATCAGACACTCTTCTCCAACAAGAAAATAAATCCGAAGTCTGAAAAACAAAAGAGAAACGAAAACTTATATGACACAAGAAAATGCTAATTTTTGTATAAAACTGAAGAAAACTAAAGTTTTGTTTGAGTCTTTATTCGTAGCCCCGCAAGAGGATTCACGGAGGCTTTTAGCACTATGGGAAGACATGAACCAAATAAGCAAGCGATCAACACTCCAAAACATCCCGACGGAAGGAAAAGGAGAAGTTCTTCCCCGAAAGCAGCTTCGAATCAAAAATCAGAAATCCAAACTCTTGTAAATGCGATTGCATTTAAAACAGAATCTAATTTACATACATTAAGTGATTTGCAAATATTGCATCGAATTCCTTTAGAACAGACCTTTTATTAATACACACACACACACACACACCCACACACCCACACACACACACACACACACACACACACATATTAACTTAATGATAAACACAGAGAACGTTAAATAATTCTTTTATTTATTATTGTAAACATTTCGGAAGTGTCTTCCATTTTCAATGCATGTTCATAAAATGAGTTAATGCTATTATACAGGGTGTCTAATAAGTAAATGTTTCTAATTTAATCGATACATTTAATCCTACACTGACTTATGGGACATTCTATAATCTGGCCCTTGAAATTTTGAAGACACTTTAAATAAGTTCTTTTTTAAAAAAAGTAAAAATGTGGAGTTGCAAATATTATATCCTGAGGACGTAAAATTTGAAAGCGGTAATTTATTTGAAAGTGGAAGTACAATATTTGTCGAAAGATGTTGCCATTTTGTATAGAAGTTCAAAGGAATTCATCGAGTGATGGATTAAATTTATGTATGTTTAGTGATTTCGTGAGATTCGTATATCGTTTTTTTTATGAAAAAAATGTGTTATGATTTTGAAATAGGAAAGTATAGATATTGGGTGGATTTGTATAAGGTGGTTGGAGGAGGAACAGTGTTCGAGGATGGACGATTCGGATTGTCTGTCTAGAGGCCTACACAATTCCAGGGTGGAAGGATAAGGAAACTATAATTTAATTTACCTCTCTTTTAACAGTCACAAATAACAGAACAAATTAGATACAACAGTAATAAAGGTTATGTACGAACGAAAGATACGCGAACTAGGGTTTCTCAACCAGGATCCAGGGCGAAAAATGATAACCTTAAATCCCGGGACAAACGCAGCAAATTCCGGGATTTACCGGGTTTTACAAAGTATTCTAAAAACGTTATCTCAGATAGTTTTACGTTAATTTACTACTGTATCTAGAAAATACAAACATAAAGACTATGATGACAAACTTATAGCAGCACGAATCACGTTGTGTTGTACAACCCGAATAGTGTTTATAATATTCCCTGTATGATGTTGTGCATGTGTAATATGACTGGTATTTTTGATGATTGACTCGGACTGAAGGCCAGTCATTTGATTTCCCCGAATCGAACATTTTGTTTTAGTGGATTTTAATTGCGGTTATTATTTTCAATTCAGTGGCATACCTTTTGCTGTTATTTTTCTTTATCTAAAAATTAGAAGTGTATATATCATAGAAGGTGTTGTGTTCGTATAAATTACATTATAATTTAAGTTATTTTTGTTGAAGTACAAAGCTGCAAATTAGCATTGTAGGCATAGCCGCCTAGGTTATGTTTCTGCAGTGTTCGAAACTCGGCCTTGGCTCTATCCTTTATTATATTTATCATTAGTGCGTTAAAATATTTACATAGTTATATTTAATATTAACTAATTAATCTAGATTTATCTGATGCTTAAACATTTTAAGACTTTATTATCATTATTTTTTATAAACCGGGAAATCCCGGGATTTCGGGACGATGGTCGATTTTGTCTCGGAAAACCGGAATAGTGAAAACCCCTGAAAACGAGAAATCCTAATGCGAACCCTTCGATGTCGGCGTCGTGGATGTGAAGGTGATTACGGCGGTGAGTGAAGCGGTGGCGTCGGTTGTAAAGGTGGCAGGACGGATGAAGTGATTGCAAGCTTGCAACAGTGATGAGGTTCTTGTTGAAGGAGAAGTGAGAGTCGAAGGTCGAATGGACGGATGCTGAGTGAGGCGAAAGTCGAATGAAGGAGGTCGAGCAAGGTTGAGGGATTGTAGTGGAGTGTGGCAGAGCGGAGCGAAGTTTCTGCGACGAAGGTCGGAGAGTGTTTTGAGCAAAATGAGAGCGAAATTGAAGTGGACCCACGCCTTTATAACCGCGCTCTGGTAACGTAAATACGTAAATTTCCCGCGGTTTCAATTTATATATATATATATATATATATATATATATATATATATATATATATATATATATATATATATATATATATATATAGATAATAATAGATATATATAGATATATAATATATATTACTCAGAATTTCGGGTTTTACTAGTGTTGTTGTTGTTGATGTTTAGCCGATCAGCCCACCCTGATCGAGCAAGCCGGCGGCACGCAGGTAACCGATCGCCCTCTCCGGAGTGGACCAGAGGTTCAGCGCACTAGTGATGTTGTGTTGTGTTCTATGTTGTGCTAGAGCCAGGGCTGTGGAGCTGGAGCTGGAGCCGGAGCTTGAAGCAATTTTGGTGAGTGGAGCTGGAGTTGGAGCTGGAGCCAGTTATTTTTGGGAAGCTGGAGCTGGAGCTGGAGCTGATAAAAAATGTGTCAGCTCCGGCTCCAGCCCAATACAAAGAGTTCATATTTAGATACAAACTTTTTTATGCTATTTTTTTTTTATTTTGAATGATTTCTAATTGGACTTAATTTTTTTCAGGAAATGTGTTAATTTTTAGAAACTTAAACTAGTAAGCTTAATTTTTAAAAATTGAAAATATTAAGTTTCATTCTTCTTTTTTTGAGCCCTTTCATAATGACAACTAGATCTCAAAGTCAAACAAAGTCCGCATTATTTGAATACTTCACAGTTTCTACAGATGGAAAATATTTAATTTGTCACTGTAAGAAATAAAATAATGATGAACAATTATGTGAAACTAAAATTAGTTCTTGTACAAGCTATGATACAAAAGTACCAACCCAGACTGGCAAGACATCAAATATAAAAAGACATCTACAACGATTTCATCAAAAAATTTTAGAAATTGTTAATAAGAAAGACAGTGAAGCAAGTCAAGCATCCACCTCATTAGAATTTAGATTAATAGCTGCAACAGGCTTTGGTCTAAATTTTAAAAAGTAGCCTGATGAATCATGTGATGGTGATGAAATGTTTTGTGTGGCTGCCTGCTATGGCCTGTGAGTAGCAAGGTACAATTTCAAGATATTTATCAATCATTAATATATGGTGAGAGGAGCTGGAGCCGGAGCCGGAGCCGGAGCTGGGCATAAAAAAATGCTGGAGCCGGAGCCGGAGTTGGAGCCAGAAATTTGAAAATGCTGTAGCCGGAGCCGGAGCTTAAGATTTTGGTGCCAGCTCCACAGCCCTGGCTAGAGCGGTACAGTCTGTCATAATGCGTTCAATTGTTTGTGGTGTGTCCTGGCACAGGTGGCAGGTGTCGTCTGTGGAGTTGTCTAGCCTGTGTTTATATGTCTGTAAGTTGGGGTGATGTCCACATCGTAATCGTGCTAAGTTACCTCGATCCGATCTGCTCAGGCTGATCTCTGACCTGTTAATGGGTGGCGGCTTCGCACCTAGAACCGCATTCGGACCGAGTCGTGTCAGTGCTTTGTGGGTTAGGTGTGTGTTTATGCGTTTTCTGTACTGTGTGATGTCTGTGGGGCGTGGTATGGAATGGAGTATTTGGTTATAATGTATCTCTGGTGTTACCTTAATGGTGCGAGGTGTCGGTGCATGATTGTACATGTAGTGGCAAGGGTGTTGTGGGTTAGTTGTCGCTGCTGCCATGAATTGTGTTCCCCTCATGTCTAAATGTTCCCTAACTTTCAGTATTTTTGTTTCTGTGTGCAGGTGTTCTATTGGTGTTGTTTGAGTGCATCCTGTAATGATACGAAGTGCGTTCTTTTGTATTGTCTGTAAGGTGTTTATGTGTGTGTTTGAGATAATGGGTGCCCAGCATGGGCTAGCATAGTCCATAACTGAGCGAATATATTGTTTGTATATGAGTGATGTTATTTCCTGCTGGTGTCCAAAGTTTGTGCCTGTTAGTACCCTAAGCGTGTTAAGTCTTGATGTACATTTGTTTTTAATGTCCTGAATGTTGTTTGCAAAAGATAATGATGTGTTGTATGTGACCCCCAAGTATTTTGGTTCTGAGTGTGTGGAATGTTGGTGTTGTTTAGTGTAAGCTGTGGAGTTGTCTGGTGTTATTTTGTGTTGCTTGTAAGCAAGGTGATGGTTGATTTTGTGGGCGCTACTTTGAGTCTATTGTGTGTGAGCCAGTCTTGTATACTGTTTATGTATGTTTGTAGGTTATTTGTAGCGGTGTCGATGTTGTTGTAGGTGGATGTTAGAGTCATGTCATCTGCATATGATGATAAGGTAAGCTTGTTATCTATGGGTGTTGGAATGTCATGCATGTATAAGTTGAACAGTGTTGGTGAGAGAACAGAGCCTTGAGGGACCCCGTTCGGAAAAAACTTGTTTTTGGATGACGCCATTAAATGTGACATGTGAGTTTCTTCCTGAAAGATAGTTGCTCAGCCACCTTTTGGTGTTATTGTGCATGTTTGTGTTGAGTATTTTGTTTATGAGGGAAGCGTGGGATAGCATCAAATGCTTTACTAATGTCTATTGTTGCTAATAGTGAACGTTGAGCTGGTCGTCTGGTGTTGATGCCATCCATGATGTGCTGCGTGAGGCTAGTGAGTAATGTCGTGGTTGAGTGATGAGGTCTGAATCCATGTTGAGTAGGCGATAGTGGTATGTGTGGGTTGGTAATTTGTAGGATTAGTCTTTCTGTTACTTTGGAAGGTGTGCATAGTAAAGTAATGGGTCTATAGGAAGCTGGTTCTGTTGGATTTTTTTTTGATTTGAGTAGTGTAATAATTTTACCTTGTTTCCATATGTCAAGAATAATACAGTGTTGGTATGAATATGTGCTGATATTTGTGAGAGCTGATATTCCCTGTGGACCCAAGTGTTTAAAGTGTATGTTAGATATGTTGTCTGGTCCAGTAGCTTTCGAATTCTTAATGTTTTTGATGATCTTGGTGGTCTGGTCTGTATTGAAGGGTGTAATGGTCGTGTCGAGTCTGTAGGTTTTCTTGTGTCTGGCTGGTTGTCTGTCTGCATGTTTCTGGTTGTTGTCTCTGTTTAAGTGACTTATCTTTGCGTAGTGATTAACTAGAATGTTAGCTTGTGTATATGTTGGGATATTATTTTGGCTCCGACAGATAGCCGCGTGTGAGGTGTGAATGCTGCTGTTAGAGTGGGTGATGCTGTTTATAGTCTTGTATAGCCTGGATGTATCTGTGGAGTGCTTTAGTGTTGTTATGAATTCCCTAAATGTTTCTGTTTGTTTTTCTTTGAGTTTGTTGTTTATTTCTGTGTTGAGCTGTTGTATCTGCTGTTTTATGGCTTCTGTGTGTAGTGTTTGTGTGTTATGTTTGAGTTGTTACGTTGCTTTATGAGGTGGGCTATTTCTCTAGTGTAATTTGGGTTGTATTTCCTAATGTTGCCCTCAGGGATCGAGGTACTTTCGTCTAAAACACTTTCGTCTAACGCAGTTTAGTCTAAAGCACTTATGTCTAAAAACACTTTTGTCTAAAAGCACTTTTGTCTAAAAGCACTTCCGTCTTAAAGCACCTTCGTCTACAATCACTTTTCAAAATCATTTAAATTATTCATAATAAAAGGGAGAAAAAAAAGAAATACCATTAAAAGCATTTATTTTCGCGAATTAAAATCGTAATGAATGTTGTAAAAGTATAAACAAAAACTAAAATTATAAGCTATTAGAAGGACTTTACTTAATTATAATCAAGGGTATGCGCAATACCACGAAGGTAGTCTTCTATAGATCTGTTTCGATAGTCTGCGACAACCGTACGCATTCTTTGTTCCCTGATTACAGCTTTGGAATTTTTTCTATTAGTAACTGCTCCAGCGCGGAGTTGTGCAACTCTAGCTTCTATAATTCTTTCTTCCCTTCGTAGTGCATCAAGCACATGATAAAAATTAGAGTTAGCTCTAACTAGAACGCCAAATCGCCTATGCCAGGCTTCTACAGAGTTGTTTGTGCGAGCACGACCTTGGAGTGTGAGTTCGTAAACGTTCCATTCAGATGGAGGAAATAATGGTTTTGATCGTCTACCGTTTCTTCGAAGTTTTCCTAACACATAAATTTCCTCTACATAGTGAAGGAGAGGCAACGCTTCTTGTGGTGCACTTTGCTGCAGTTGTTCTAGTCCCTGAGATACGTCGTCGACAGGCAGAAATGCCAACGCATTCACCATTCGGCAGAACAATGAAAATTCTGGATTGCTATTATAAAGTGTTGTTAGTTCTAAATGTTGAATTTTCCTCCAAATATTCTGGCAAAAATGAAACAAGCAATAATTTACTTGAATATCTCCAAAAACACGTACAAATGCATTACGAGCAGCCAATTCAAAGTCGATGCTTACATTCGTAATTTCAGCTTGAAACTCGTGAGATTCCATGCATTCAAACAGCGCATGCAACATTTTAACGTAAAGTTCTTCTGATTTTCCTGGCAAGAACATGAATGCTAGAGGATGTATTTCGCCATAACGTTCCCCATGTATTGTGTAAATTTGATAAAAACTGTTTGGGCACGTTTCAAAAGTGCCATCTGCATACCAATGCGAACATATGGATAACTGTTTCAGGGATGAAGGCGATGAAAATAGCAACATTCTCTCTGGATCATCTGGCCCACTATCATGAATTAGCCATTGGTCTCCTCCTATTGTAGTGGTAAATCGACCTTGAACATCTATTTCGGCTAACGTGGTCGGAAGTTTAGGTAATTGCCGATTTCTTTCTTTCCGGATAATACGTTTTATGTTTGACGTACTAGGAAGCAACGGTAAGGCTGATCCTGGTAGCTCACTAACTATTTCGGCAATAATAGCAGCAGGAGCTTCTGATGTGGAGTTCGCTTTTTCTCGAAATTTCTCTTGTGCTTTCAACACATCAATTCTTGCGACACTTCCTGCGTGGTTATGCTCAGAACTTGACATTACTTTTAAATTTTTGCTTAAAACAAGCCGCTTGGACAACTACGATGTTCGCAACGCCAATATGTAACATTTGTAGTAGCATTATTTTTCGTATAATAATATCCGCCGTGGCACAGTTTGTCTTTACAACGTTTTGTTTTAACAAAGTTTATCTCCTGTTCCATTAGGGCTTGAATTAAAACAGAAGTAACAAATAGAACGTCGTAAACAGCAGCAAACGAGGACTGGCTTACAAACTTTAAGTGTGTATAATTTAGGTTATGTATTGTTGTTGGTTTGTTTTAGGCTGGTTCATTTTTTCGGACCAGGCCGGCTTCTTTTGGAAGCTTCGCAGTTTAAAGGGTTTTAGACAAAAGTGCTTTAAGACGGAAGTGCTTTTAGACGAAAGTGCTTTTAGACAAAAGTGTTTTTAGACATAAGTGCTTTTAGACGAATGTGCTTTAGACTAAACTGCTTTAGATGAAAGTGTTTTAGACGGAAGTGCCGTCTCCCGCCCTCAGGTATGTATTTGTTTGCATTATTGATGATCTGATTAAATGTCTTGAGTATGGTATTGATGTTTATGATGGGTGTGCTGTTTAATGTGGTGAATTGTTCCTCAGTCTGTATTTTCAACTGTTCCCAATCAGCTTTCTTGTAATTTCTGTAAGTGTGCCTAAGGCTGTTGGGGCAGAGTGTAGAACGTGTTGTAATGATGATGGGTAGGTGGTCTGATGACAGTTGTTTTTCTGTTCTCCATTGTGTATGTGTTGCTAGTGAGGGGGAACAGAACGTTATGTCTGGGGAGGAGTTTGAGTATCCTGCTTGATGTGGTATGTGTGCATGTTCTTCTGTATTGTTAAGAATGAAGAGGTTTAGTTGTGTGGCTATGTTGGCGCCTCTGATGTTGTTTTGGTTGTGCAGGTACCAACTAGTGTCTTTAGCGTTGAAGTCTCCTCCTAAGATGACATTAGTGAGAGAGGCCAGATTGTGTAACTGTGGATTGTAAATGGCTGGCACCTGAGGTGAACTATCTAGTGGGATGTAAATGTTGATTAGTGTGGTGTGTTTTGCGCATGTTTTAATGTTAACTGCCTGTATTTCTGTCGTGTTATCTGCTTGGATTGTGCTTATAATGTTTCGGGTGGCATCAGTGTAGCTAATGCTTTTACGTAGTGTATGTAAGTGATGAGTCCACCCCCGTGACCCTCAGTACGATCTTGACGGATCGCCGCGAAGTCAGGGATGGTGGGTGTCTTGTGTGTGCGTTTTAGTTTTGTTTCTTGTATAAGTGCTATGTGAATGTTTTGTTTGTGTACGAATTCCCTAAGCTGCATGATTTTGTTTGTTAGGCCATCTACGTTGTACTGTAATATGTTAATATTATACTTCTGTATGTCTCTCATGGTGCTATTGTGTCTATGTCTTTGTGTATGGTGACATGTGTAAGTTGTAGTGTTGATGAAAACGAATGAAAATGAAAATAAAATTGGTGAAGCTCCTTCGATGATTTCAACAGAATTAATTTATGTTCACTGAAATAGCGTTATGGCAAAGAATGTGAAGCTAATATATATATATATATATATATATATATATATATAAGCGAGAATACAGTAGTTTCGACATGAAAAATGCATTAAGACACCGAGTGTTTTGTGATCACAGATGTTGAAGAGGAAATAAACTGGAATTGTCTTTAGATTATAATAATCCGTTTCGTAAAAAGACGTTAAAAGCGTTTTAGACGTTCTTTTTGGGCTTCGAAACATTACTACAAAGTAGAGAGTCCATCTACCAAATTTCCATTTGTCATTTCCAAAAATCTCTTCTTTTGTTGGAAATAGAATGCTTTGTACTGCGTAATATATTGTTAAAGAGTTTTAATACTATTTACATATTATACTACTATCATTGATTTTATTATTTTCATTCTCGCAGTTAGATTTTAGGGCGTCAAGAGAAGAAACAGTTTAATTCTGAGCATTATATATATATATGAGAGAGAGAGAGAGAGGGCGTCAAGAGAAGAAACAGCTTAATTCTGAGCATTATATATATATATATGAGAGAGAGAGAGAGAGAGAGAGAGAGGAGAGAGAGAGAGAGAGAGAGAAGAGAGAGAGATCTGTTGCTGCACTCAACAGTAAGTTGATTAGTGTATCTATATAGTGTGAAACGATTTTTCAGTCAAACATTGAAGGACATCGCTGTATGTGATTTTATGTAAAAGTTGTTTTTAAAAAGATGAACTGTTTGAAATTTTTATTTATTCCACTTTTTAAAAAAAAAATTTAATATCTCTGTAAACTGTCCACTATGTCAGCTTTAGAATGGACAGTGAAAAGGGAGTAATTGTACTGTTTAACGTTCAGAACACAGGAAATGCTGTATTTTGGGGTGGGCAAGGGCAATTGCATTATACTGTACATCTGAAGAAGCCTGGCTCAAACTCCGCTTTATTCCAAATTTTGCATGCTTGTTTTCAATTATATGGCTAGATTCTGCCTCATCCGTATGAAGACTTATCCTTATTCAGTTTCCTCTCTTTACATTAAAACTCCAGTTTTTATTCTCGAGGCAGTCTCCAATGAGGAAAAATGGACATAACATGTAAGAGTAAAATTAATCCTTATCTTCGATTGTCAACTTCGTATATTGTTTTAGATTAAGTGAACCTTTATTGAAACCGCAAACCCGCGAGTTGAAGACTGTTTTATGAAGTTAATGGGACGACATGCCATCGGTATCAAACCACTTCCCGTTACATCAGGGAGCTTAAGCACGTTTGGTTTGTTCAGTATACAGACGATTGACAAAAGTAAATAGACACCTTCGTTTTTTTTCATAGTTTTTGATTTGATAATAAATGTTAATAAATAATAACAGATTTATTGAATCAATATATTTAGAGTCGTGTTGCATTTCCCCTTTGCATTGTGTAAAGGTGACACACGTCCTCGCATTCATTGATGAGCTTTACAATTTGTTTTGAGGACAACTATCGTGGTGTCTACTTACTTTTGACAACTCTATATAGTTGGGTGGGTTACGAATTTTCGGCGTTTGAATAATGTAAACGATCCGTGGTTTAGATCTGACGTAAAGCTGTATGTCTCCTCCATCGTATGACCATTGCCGTTACGAAGGAGATTAAATAACCCCCAATTATTATTATTATTATTATTATTATTATTATTATTATTATTATTGTGAAGTTAATTAAATATTTTTAAAGCGACTTTGAACGAAATACGGTATGATAATGTGAAAGATTACTGGGTTAAATCTTTTTCATCATTTCTATCCAAAGACTTCATACACTTGATTAGGGAATTGTTTGGTGAAAAATGAAAGAGAAATTAGAGGGAAATTTCCCCAAAGGCCACATTCTTTTTCATTTTACACGGATTAATTAAACGCTTTTATGCAGTGGTGTAGGATTGAAACAGGGTGCGAAGTCAATATTGTTCTCTCTCTCTCTCTCTCTCTCTCTCTCTCTCTCTCATTTGTTGATGAACATTTGTGCTTCCTGACACTCTTGCCCGAAACTGCACTTAAAGCATTAACAGGGTTCAGGTCAGGAGTTCGAATGGGGTGTAAGGGGGAGGGAAGGCTGGTTGAGAAACAGTACCTCATTGCAGTCAAATCATCACCTCATCACTTCATTTTGATTACGATATAATTTTTGCACAGATGGCTTCAAATCTTTATCTAATTTGCTTGCATAAGTCAGTGAGTTCATTCAGCCATCACATAAAACACTTTCTTCACTCTGTATTGAAAATAACATGCAACCCCACACCATAATAATACCACCCCAGTGTTTTATTGTTTGGAACTATTGACTGAAGGTGATAAGCTTCTTCTACCCATCTTTTCACATAAATAGCTCCAGATACTCCAAACATTTGTGAAAAAAAACTGAAATGGTGTAATTTTAAAGATACACCCCTGACAACCCCCTACATTATATATCACATTAAAATGGCAATAGCTCGAATCATAATGGCCTCTTGGCTTACCTCATGATTGCTTTCGTCGGTCCAGAGAACCTTTTTCCAATCGTCGGGGGTCCAATTTTTGCAATCTTCCGCCTATTTAAACGGTTAAACCTCTTATTCTTATCGCTCTTTGAAAACCAAGGCTTCTTCCTGGTTGTGCATCCTGTCAGACCACCTTCCTTTAGCCACTTTTTAAAGTGCTCGCTGTGAAACGTAGGTTCCTGTTGTCGTTAGTATACTGGTCGTTAGAAAGGTCAGAAGATGTTTTCTTCTATCTTTTAGTGTTAGTTTTCGAAGTATTTAAGGTACCAATAGTGTTCTTTTTGGTAAACATCAATTACGTTCCCATTTTACATTATGCATATATTTCAAACCTAACAATATCCAGGGTGCCTAATACTTCTGGTCAAGGATATATATATATATATATATATATGTGTGTGTGTGTGTGTGTGTGTATAATAACTTTCTCTACACCGTGGCCTTCGCTATATAGACATGACATATTACATGCAGAATTGGAAGCTGATATTTTCCTCACAAATACGATCTGTCAGCTGAATGGTAACGATGAAAGAGCGACTGAGAGAGAAAGAGAGATAAAGAAAGAGAAGAATAATGCTTATTGTTTTTTTATTCAAGAAAAAATTAAATGAATACATCATGTAGGAGTTACTACATAAAATCCTTTTCATCGCTCCAACGAACGAATTTTGATTGATGGATTATACGAATTTAAAATAAGGACGACACTGAAGGCATGAATTAATGATTTATGCAAGGACAAAATCGCTGAATGCGTAAAAACATCTCTCTCTCTCCTGCAGCATCTCTCTCCGACATCGCAAAACTTACATTTGTGCAGTTTTTACGTAGTTAATTTAAGTCCTACTAAAGCCAGAAAATTTGTGTCTGCGCGCAATAAAAATAACGAATAAAGAAGGATATGCAACGACATTATTAAGGGACACATTCTTGAAATATGGAACTATTATAGAAGGAGAGAAAAGCTCCGTAAAAATATTGGAAGAAATTTCTATGGGGATTTATCTGTTACTTTTTTTTTATTTTTTTGGTCTTCTTGGCCCAGTTCTGTTCCCTAATTTATCTCTCTCTCTCTCTCTCTCTCTCTCTCTCTCTCTCTCTCTCTCTCTCTCTCTCTCTCTCATACACACGACACGCACGCACACGAATACATATGTGTATACATTACAAAATATTTTCTAGTACTTACTAATTAATAATGAAAAGAGTTCTTCAGAGTCAGAACAAAAGTTTTTAGGAATCTTAATTAAGCTTTCGACACGATCTCCAGGTCTGATTCAAAGATATGGAGATCTGGAGATCAAATCCAAAGCTTTGGATTTATAAAACTTTTAGTGGGTGTTTTAATTCAGAAAACTTCTCAATATATATATGTTAACCCCTCTGTCTATGGCCTTGGTTGGTTCGAAGTCGACGGGGGTTCTGGTTAGGTGGCAGCAACGTATTTGTTACTCGCGGTAGTTTCTTCTATACTACTCTCCGAGTTCTTTTTATAGTGGTTCGGAGGATTCTGTGGAGCTCTCTGAAGGTTCCCCAATTCTTCTTGTAACGTATCGGGAGATTATTTTTCTCTACTTTAATGACTAAGTTCTCTGAAGAGAGCAAGGCTCGAATGAGAAGATAAAGACTTTTTCTTACTGTAATTTACTGCTAAAATGTACAGGTAATGCTCAGCCTTTAAGTCTAATCAAAATCTTACAGGGGGAGAGGTTCAACCTGTTTCGACCATGGCTCAGGCCGGAATTTAAAAGTGAGGAGGCACTCGGTCTCCTCGGGTAGAGGTTCAGCCAGGAATGATTTAATTTACAACATAAAAAATAAATAAGTCTAAATTTTGGGGGAGTGCAGTTGAAGGTTAAGTTCCCACTTTAACTGGAGATCTAAAGAATTTATTCCAAAAATAAAACAAAAAATGAATAACAAAAAATAATAATAATATCGCCGAGTATACATTTCTAAATGGCGACATAATGTCGGAGTAGTACATTAAGTACAACCTAAGTACATTTTAAATACATTGTAATTTTGGTTTACTACAACTATGATTATAATTACCAATTAATTCACATTCACTTATTATCGTTAATTACAGTTTCATTAAAGTACATTAATTACATCATATTAAATTATTACGGTTAATTATAATTTTTTTAGCAAATTGTTAATTGACATATCTGATACTGAAGTAATCTAATTAGGTGATGCAATTTATATAATGAAGGCGTTATCCGTTGTTTTTTACTTTAAAAGGGGATTAACAACAATGTTATATATTTATAGTTAACAGTGATTAACTTTCTATTGGAAGTACACGGACATTTATGATATTTATGATATAACATAACATAATATAACATAATATAACATAACATCACATAACATCTTGTGTTATAAATTTGTAGCAGAAGCAAGAGAGACTTCGGGTTCAGAAGCTTCGCTTTTTGGCGACGTCATCGGAATCCGAATACTTGCATAAGCATTTACGAGTATCTTGCGAGAAATTAAATAATTAAGAAATAATAAAAAGTATACATGTGAACGTACTTACATGTAATCATAACTACGTACGTAATCATGATCATCAGCGGACATGTACGAATGCATGAAGTATTGTACACATATCGGTGGTCACACAATAGGTTGTGTGCGTAACATAGACGGACACGAGTAAACTTGGACTGATAGGTTGATAGGGTATAAGTAGATAATAGGTAGACGAATGAATAATTAGTAAAATTAATAAAAGGTAGCGGTCATACATGGACGTATGAATGCACAACATAAGTTATAAATAATATTATTATGTTAAAGAATTTACCATACATCGAATACTAAAGATATCCACAATCCACATACTAAAGACATGATTCAGTATTGAAGGTATGTAAAATGTGAAGGGAATGTTACTTTATGACGTCATAGTTTATCAAATTATGCAATATGTTAATTCATAATTAATACGCCATAGTTATTTAATTCGAAAGCAAATAAAAAATGTATCCAAACTTGCGTTATGCGATTTTGGTCCTTATGTAAAAATGAATATATGAACGTGCATACATATGAATATAAGTATTATATGAATGAATGTAAGAATATACGAGTATAGGAATTATTCATTGTTCATTTTTACACACACACACCCATATATATATATATATTTAAAGTGCAATAGCCGCACTGGAAAAAAGATAGAAAAGTGTAAAACTTTGAGCAAGTGAGACTCGAACCCACTAGTTCTAAGTTTCTCACTTTATTATTCTCTTTCCATCTTTTTCTTAGTGCAGATTTTGTACTTAAAATGTAATTTTACATTTGCATAAAGGAAGTTTAACGAAGCATGGTCAAACAGCGTAAATAGTGGTCACGCTTGAACGGATTTTTATCGGGGTTCTGGATGGCGTGATCGATGACCGAAACCACGCAACACAGGCTCGAGTTCCGCTAACTCCAAGTTTCTTACTTTATTGCACTTTATCTTTTTACCTTATATATATATATATATTATATATATATATATATATATATAACTTGATTGAAGGGTTTGTTCTGCGGGGACGAGACGGTGGTACATGTTTATTAGTCAGACGTTTCGGAAATTCAATTTTCATCGTCAGTGCTAAAAATGAAAAGTAAAAAAGTGAGCAAATATAGTGAATAAAAGATTTTATACAGTATACTTATGCAGGCCTATGATAATTTTAAAAAAGTTACATGAAATGTAGAGAGGGAAGAAAGATAATGGCTAAAATATACAAAACTTGAAACACATCTTACCGGGTTGTTATACGAGGGAAGGGGGGGGTATCTAATTGTGTAAAGGTTGGGAATGGTTGAATGTTGAAGCATCCATGTTAGAAGCCGGAGAGTGATAGCGGATTTCTTTTCAGTGGTGGTTCAGAGGAAATTATTTAGCTATGTTTAAGCTGAAGGCAGAACTATAGTCAATGAGGGTTGATTTTGTACTAAGGATGTATAGGGATTCGAGGATGCGTTGGTTGGTCGGTATGCTGAATTGATAATTTTAAAATTGGTGAGGAGCAGTGGGTGATTGTGGGGGTGGCAATGATCTCTTATTGCTGATTTTGATGGTTTGTTTAAAGGTTGTAATGTTCTGGTAGAGATGCCGCGATGTTCGTCCACTCTTGTTTGATATTGGCGAATGGTACTGACAATATAACTCGCTTTGCAGTGAGTACAGTTGAAACAGTATTATGTATGATAATTAGAATATTTTTAACTTGCATAAATTTAGGAAATAAAACATCGCCTTCCTTATTTATTTATATATGAACTTCAATCTTCTTGGTTTTAATGCAAATTGTTCAATCACTTTGTCGTGCAACATTTTATTCTTCTCTAGCGATATTACAATTTCTTTCTCTTTGGCAATTCTTGCTAAACTAGACAGCCTTTCCTCTGTTAAGCGTTGAAAAACTTCTTTCCGTTGATACACTGGTTACAGTGATTGTCAAAAGGAGCCGAATTAATTTGATCGCTTCAGGTCAGGCTGTTTTAAGTCCAAGGTCAAGACAAAGCTTTAAAATTTCTTTTGCATGTTTACACTGACAAAAATCGGAGTCCTGATGGATGTATCATATTTCAGTTCTGACGTTAAAGCTTTTACGTCAAATAGATTACTGTACTTATATTCAAGTGCTTCTATTAAATTTTTGGGGAAATTTTCTTTATAGACTGCAAACATTAATGAATTCATCAGCTCAAAAAACGAGAACTCCTGAATGCATTCAAATTGTTCCTTCAAGGCCGTTAAAGAGGTTTTCAGAATGCTAAAGTAAATTTCTTTAAAGTCTGTAACTTTTCCTCTGAGTCTCTTAGTAGGGGGAGGAATGGTCGGACAACTTACTATGTCACATGTCTTTTTAAGAATTTCATTATAACTTTTGTCATTGATTTTTCCTTCCAGAAAACTAATAAAATCGTTAAGTTTCATTTTTGCAAATTCCCTGTCCACTATCCTGCACTGTAAAACATCAAATAGTTTTTCAGCATTGCTAAGTAATTCTTCAAAGTAGCAAATACTAAACATAAGTAAAAAGTCATCTAGGTTTGCGTAAAGGTTTTCAGCCTGGTTTAAACTATCTTCATCCCACGAGATTTCATCATTCAAAATGCTTTCTAAAGCCTCTTTCAATGCTGCACACTGACGTAATATAGCTGATACTGTTCTTGACCGATAGCACCAGCGTGTTTCACTTAAACTTGGAATGGTAACTTTAAAATTATTGAATACATTCTTTCTCTTTGCGCTTGAGGAAATAAATTTATTAAATGCCTTCAAGTGAGAGAAAAAAAAGTTTGACACCTGGTAAATGATTCGCTACTTTAATAATAACTAAATTCAGTGTGTGTGCGTAACAGTGAATGAAATGAACACATTTGTAGCCGCACTTAGTTTCTCTTGCACTCCGTTTAATTCACCAGCCTGCAGCTCCATCATATGTTTGACTAACTAATTTATTTTCTACATTACTAAATGACTGTAAACATTTTGACATTGTTTGCACTAGACCACTAGCTTTTCTGTCTGCATTTACATTGAAAAAACGATAAAAACGCTTTTTGATATTGTAATTATGAACATATCTAATAATGATTGATAAATGACACTGAACAGAAGAATCAGCTTGAATCGAAATAAATGGAGCCTTTTCGATTTCTTCGTGACTAATGTTACCAATAACTTTATCAGTCGAAGTTATAAGTTCATATTGTGTGGTACGAGACAACCCAGAAAACCCTGAAGATCTTTCTTTTGCAAGTAATCTACTGGCAAAAACACTGTCTAGCTCTGTAAAATAACTTAAAAACTCTCTATAATTGCTCTCATTATTACTGTCACTGCTTTCGTCGTGTCCACGAAATGCTAATTCCTGCTTACTTAAATATATAACAGAACTCACTAAATGCTTCAGATACTGTCTATTTTCATCAACTTTCTGATTGTGATTTTCTTTTTCTATCTCATATGTTCTGCTACTTGCACTTTTAATACAGGTTTTTCCAAGACACTTCCAAGCTTTAAAATTGCTAAGGTGAGATGAAGATTTTGCCTGAACAGCACTGTCACCCAAAATGTTTTTCATACTACTATAACCTTGATCAGTCCAAGATTGTTTTTCTCTTGGTTTAAACAACAAGCACGGCAACAATAAGTTTTTGATTGTTAATACTTTACATAACCAGTCAATTTGAGAATGCCAACTCGTCTGAAAAGATCTATTGCCCACTTTCACTGGGGAAATGGGGTTTAGATGATAAATGGATGGATGGAAATTTTAGCTTGACAACTTGACAAGAGATGGGATTGTGTACTGTTAGTTTTTTTATGTTAGTTTTTAAGTCCCTAGCAGAAGAAATAACAGGTCAGGCTGAGTCTGACCTGCCTGACCCCCTCCGTCACCACTGATATATATATATATATTATATATATATATTGTTGGGAGTACAAAATTGGGGATTTATTAATAATATAAAATCTAGTAAAATTTTTAACATAAATGAAAAACATAATTTACGTGTGATATGAATTCCAAGTAGGCCTCAGGTAAATTCCAGAAAAGGCTACGTGAGTGCTTGCACTAAAACATCCAAACAGGTCGAAGCGTGTTTGGACCGGAATATGGGACGTTGTTTTATTTAACCAATAAGGTGTGGGACTATGAGTCACATGATGTCACGCCTCCATTTTAACAAATCATGTATTTCATAAATAATCTTAGTATTCAAATAGTGATTTAAATACAGTATACTTACTTACTTTAGGTGAGTTCGAACGACGGTTCAGGATCGACTTACTGTCGACCCCTCTGCAGCATCCCGCCTCATTTGCGGGATTTGGTGACGGAGGAATTGCTGTCTGATTTCCTCCTGCCCTCGTAGCCAGCCACGCATGGCTGGTCAGGGACTTTGCACAGGAATCTGTCCAGCTGGTTCTCGAAATTATTCAAGTCGGTGTGCTGGAGATTCCTCACTTCTTTTGGTAGAACATTGAAAAACTTTGGGCCTCGTATTCTGAGGGTATTTTCCATCCTCGTTGTCATGGCCCCTTGTCCCACCGCAGCTGGGACCGTACAAAATCTGCCTCTTCTCTCATTCCAGTTTGTTTCTATTTCATTTCTAAGGTTAGGGACAGAGCCCTCAAGTATTTTCCATATGTACACTATTGTGTACCGCTCGCGCCTCCTTTCGAGAGACTAGAGTTTCAGTGATTGTAGTCGAGACCAGTAGTCTTCACCTTCCATTTCCTCTATCTTAGATGTAAAGTCCTTTGTATAGCTTCAATGTTCGTATTGTCTCGTTTTCTGTATGGGTTTGTGAGTACTGAGCAATACTCAATTATTGGTAGGACTAGACTCTTCCATAATTTGAGCATGATGTTTGCTTTTCTGCTGCGGTATATAATTAAATCATTTAATATTGTCAAATAGGTAACATAAGTTAATTAAATAAAATAAAACAGTTAGGAACTTGTAAAACTCACAATATAATACATTTTAAAATTGTTTCCAAATTCCAGAATCAAACGAAAAAAAAGTACGATTGTGTTTTCCCATTGCTCATGAAAATCCAAATTGTAGAAGGGAAAAAGAGAGCTCAGCGCAGATCGAGAGTCAGTGAGAGACAGAGTCAGCGAAAGTTGGGAGGAGAGTGAATCTGTCAGAGAATCAAGCAGAGAGAGCAGAGGGAGAAGTTAGTCGATAGCAGTTTCTCAGAAGATCTTGTTTGCCTTTCCTTGTCATTTTTATCTTAATATTTCTATCGAGCCCATGGAAAATGGGACTTACTTTTTAGATAAACTTAGGCCAGTAAAACTAATTTAATTCCTCCCTCGGGGTTACAAAAGGAGTTCTTTTCGACCCTAGGCCAACCCCAGGCCTATTCTTGTCTCGTTTTAACTTAGGCCATTCTCTCGTTTCCTTAAACCTATTTGATTTCCGATCATGGCCTATTTTCCTTTATTTTCCTTGTATAACGTAAGTGTAATTTAATTTATTCTATGAACGTAAAAATATTAAAGTATTAAATAATTTGTTGTTTTATAAAAAAAACAATTGAAGGTATATTTTAAATTGTTACAGTAACTAGTGCCAATTAGCTGAGGTTGGAGTAAGTACAATTAATTTGGAAAACATCTTCGTGCCCGCGCATTAATATAGTCGTCATCACTCACCCACGAATGATTCAATGAAAAAGAAGGATCACATACCAGTTACCGACCCCAAGGGTCACCGGGAAGGGACGGCAACTGGAAGAAACCCCGCACCCAACAATGTATATATATATATACACACACACACACACACACAGTATATATATATATATATATATATATATATATATATATATACACACACACACACACGGACTATTACACTGGTTTGCATATGAAATTGTTTTGTCTGCTGTGAGGGTTTTTTCAACTCATATTATATAATTCGACCATGCTGAATTCGAAAATGACTGGTTTTCCTCAATCAGGTCAGGTTTTTTCTCTATTGGCCATTTATTATAAGTCCAATTTTATCCCCAAATTTATTGATTTTTTAGCTTAAACACTGTAGATACGAGTAATATTATAAGAACACTCGTGAAAAATGAAAACATTGTATGAATAAATACTTTTATTCATACAATGAATATGGAAAAAAGTTTATTGAGGAAGGAATGAAGTTTTTTGGCTTTCCGTCTGTGTTTTTCTTCGGGCACGTCTCGCTTCAAACACCAACAATAGTCCGCCAGCATATTGATATCCCAGTTTCCCTGGTACCTCTCTTCCATTATTTTGATATCTTGGTGAAATCATTCACCCTGTTCCTCACTATAATCCCAGCAATTTTCAGGAAAATAGTCCAAGTGGGACCACAAAAAGTGCATTTTTATGGACATGCGCGACCCATGAGCTTTGAAAGCTTCCATCAAGTTTTCGACAACGGACTCGTATTCTGGACTTCTACGCTTGCCAAGAAAATCAGTGACAACTGATTTGAATGCCTGCCAGGCATTCTTCTCAGTTGGAGTCATTGCGTTTTCGAACTGAGTAATAATTTAGGGTGGATCGATTTTACATTGTTTTCGATTTCCATATTCTAATAGAGACAAAAACTTGCGCATGCATGAGAAAATAGCCTCTGCAAAATCTTAGCTTAATAGGTAATCATCTTCTGCCCCCGGCAGAGCGATGAAAATCATATTTTAGTAGTCAAAAACGTATTTTTTTATTACTCTAGAGTCATAAAATTTTGCGTGTGTGTTTTTCATGCCTAAGCAACGATATAAATGTTATGGAAATATATAAATGCATTATTTAAGACAAAGAGCCGATCTGAAAATATGTATAATATACATATTTTCAGATCGGCTCTTTGTCTTAAATAATGCATTTATATATTTCCCATACATTTATATCGTTGCTTAGGCATGAAAAACACACGCAAAATTTATGACTCTAGAGCTAGGGTTTAAAAGTACGTTTTTGACTACTAAAATATGATTTTCATCGCTCTGCCGGGGCAGAAGATGATTACCTATTAAGCTAAGATTTTGCAGAGGCTATTTTCTCATGCATGCGCAAGTTTTTGTCTCTATTAGAATATGGAAATCGAAAAAAATGTAAAATCGATCCACCCTACACTGGTGAGTATCCTTGATCAAAGTTCGAATTTGAGGACCATCAAAAACCCCAGCATTTAGTTTAGCATCAGATATATGAGGAAATTTACTCTCGAGATATCGGAATGCTGAACCCTCCTTATTCATTGATTTGATGAAATTTTTCATCAAGCCCAGCTTAATATGAAGTGGTGGGAGCAAAATTTTTTTGGTGGTACAAGGGGCACTGAAACGATATTATGCGACCCAGGTTCAAAATTCTCTCTGGATGCCCATTCACGCTGTGCATAGTGCTTCTCATCCGCTCGGCTATCCCATTTGCAGAGGAAACATGGGTATTTCGTGTATCCCCTTGCATTCCCAATACAAATACCACAATCTGAAAAAAAATGAAAATATTTAAAGAATTTAGAGAATTTGTTCTATCAGATAAAAAAATCTGCATTGGACTGTATCACTTCTGTGGGGAAGTTAAGTGTTCTTATACGCTCTCAAATAACCTTTGGAAAAACAACATAGTCAATAGCAATAGTTTACTTATGATATTAGTATTACCTTCAAATCTCCACAGATCCTCCAGTTATGTTGGTCGTATACGAGAGCATCCAGTAAAATTTTCATGTTATCGTAGCTCTCAGTAAGTTGTACGGAATGTGCTACAGGGACTGATGCAACCCTATTCCCAATGTTGAGAAGTACTGCTTTCAAACTTCGTTTAGACGAGTCTATAAATAGCCTCCATTCTGATGCGTTATATGGCAGGCCCAAGGATTCGATTAGCCCCTCAACATTGCAGCAGTACACTAAGGAAGAGGTATTTTCGTGCACTGCAAAAAACTTGCGGAATTCTTCCTCTCGTTTCCTATACCAGGAGAATGTTGTTCCCGGAGCCAGCAAGTTGTCCTCTCGAAGTCGTGAGCCCAAGATCTCGGCAGCTAATTTGGAAAGTCCTAAATCCCTGGTAAGATCATTAAGTTTGGCCTGGTTGAGAGGCCTCGGCTCATTTGAAGCGGTATTTTGAGGTATATACGACTGGGACTGGTCATTGGCATTGGTCATTGATTCATCATCAGAATCATCGAAGTCCAGGGTTTGAGGTGGGTCGGGTATTGGAATTCCAGGACCATGGGGTACAGGTCTCATAGCAGAAGGAATGTCAGGGTATACAGCAATGTGTTTATTCTTCTTGTTAACTCCTGAAAATAGAAACACAGAAACATGGATATAAAACTTGCATATGAAATAGAAGAAGCATTCAGACAGTGGCGGCTCGTGAGGGAAGGCTGCGGTCTGTAAGATATGAAATAGGTCGATGGAGTCTGTATATTTTCTTTCTTTTTCATTCATATTGTCCCTTCGGGGACAATATGAATGAAAAAGAAAGAAAATATACAATCATTGTATATGTAAATGTAACTTGTATAACAATATGTATGTGTAAATGTATTTTCTATAACAATATGTATATGTAAATGTATGATTGCCATTATGGTGAATATTATGCTATATATGGTGAATATTACATTATGGTGAATATTATGTCAAGTTTCATACGAGGATTTCAAAATATTTAAGAAAAATAAATTTATAAGTCCACCTTGGAGGTTTGTCATGCAGAAATAGCAATCTGTCACGTGATCCTTTCCTTCTCTCCAAATCATG
This sequence comes from Bathynomus jamesi, assembly GCA_023014485.1. Lineage (NCBI taxonomy): Eukaryota > Metazoa > Arthropoda > Malacostraca > Isopoda > Cirolanidae > Bathynomus > Bathynomus jamesi. The sequence goes on along the minus strand of JAJOZX010001071.1, from coordinate 14,914 downwards.
GGAATTCCAAAAGGCAAAGATTTCGCTCTGCCTTTGCTCCATCTTCTCAAATTTTCAATGCACGTCTTGCAGCACATATGAGGGGCGAAATTTTTGTCCTGGTCCCCTAGCTTAATTCCAAAGTATGCTCTATACATTGTCTTCACAAATTTAGTGATTTGGGACTGGTTATTTGGCATAGTAACCGTCCCACATATGTAGCAGAATCTATTGGGATAATTTTTACACGCTCTATTCATTATGAAATATTTTATCTATATGCCTGAAAAGTAAAAAAAGATATTATACAAGTGAAACAAGTGATGATAGATGTTACTGTTCCAATTCCGCTTTGACAAAATCACGAAAAATTCTATTTTACTTATGAGGCCATAGCCGGATAACCTGAGCTGATTGAGAAAAACGGATTGCAGATTCGAAATCAGCAGGAAAAACTCTATAAGAATCACTTACAAAACCCTTGACAGCAAAATTGATGCATACCAGTGTTATGCATGATCATCACGCACGATTTTGCATAATATATTATGCATAATCATACGCAATTATATTTGATATTTCATCTATTGGACCACTGTGGCACTGTATTATACCTGAGAAATCTGAATTAAATGCTGCCATTAGCTCGAGTGCAGGGAGGCTAGCACTTAAAATATCAGGTCATCCCATAAGTAATGTAGTTTTTCAGATCGGAATTTGAAGGACAAAAAAAATCTCAACTGAAACTTTTTAATCTAGTATATATTTTCCATCGGAATCACTGACACTCTGTCAACGTCCTACAAGCTTTACAATGCCATGTTTATAAAATTCAGGCGGTTTTGAGGCAAAAAAACGTACAAAGACTGGTGTGCAGGTCATCTAAAGAAGTATACTGTTTCTCGTCAAGATAGTTTTGCAGACTCCTGAAGAGATGATAATCTGAAGGCGCAAGGTCTGGAGAATATGGAGGATGTGGAAGTTTTTCTCACCCAAGCTCCTCAATTTTTGCAGAAGTGATCCGAGCGGTATGAGGACGTGCGTTGTCGTGGTGGAACACGATTCCTTTCCGATTAACCAAAGAAGGTCTCTTTTCTTTTAGTGCAGTGTTCAATCGATCCAGTTGTTGACAGTAGACTTGAGCGGTGATTGTTTGGTTGTGTGGTAAGGTTTCAAAGTGTATTACACCAACCTATATCCCATCAAACACAAAACAACACCTTCCGAGGGTGAAGATTTAGTTTTGGCTGTGGTGTCACTGGTTCTCCGGCACAAACCCACTGTCGACGGCGCTTAACATTCTGGTACAGTATCCACTTTTCATCACCAGTCACTAAACGGTGCAAAAATGGATCTTGGAGTTCACGGGAATGAAGAGTTGTGCTAATGTTTACCCGCACCCTCAGATTGTCGACCGACAATTCATGTGGCACCCATTTTCCTAACTTAGGCACTTTCCCGAGTTGTTGCAAATGTCGATGGATGGTGGACGGGGATGAATTGATTTTCTGGGCCAATTCTTCGACAGTTGTTGAAGAGTCTTCTTCAAGTGCGGCTAACAGCGGGTCATCATCAAACTCAGCAGGGCGTCCAGAGCGTGCTGCATCTGTCACACAGCAGTCACCATTCCTAAACTTTTGAAACCATCTTTGACATTTCCTCACATGCAGAATATCGTTGCCATAAACGTCCTGAATGTTTCGCGTTGCTTCAGTAGCACTATTCCCTTTTTTGAACTCGTAAAGCATATGCCTGATATGCTCTTCTGATACCGCCATGTTTATGAGGGGTTCACATAAAGCAAAACACACGTCTTCACTGGTCAAGGTCTGTAAAGTATGTAGCGAAACATGATAGATCTCCTCTTAGATGTAACCTTCGGAAAATTTATGCTTAAACCGAGTAGGACTAGCTTAAACTTAATCGTAAAAAACGACATTACTTATGGGATGACCTGATATATCTGATTGCGAAAGCGATGTGTGTTCTTTCCCGTGTTGGAATATGCACCAGGTTGTGTTGGCTTTTACCCTGCTTTAGCACAGTGGTAACGCTTCGACTTCTGCTCAGGAAGTCCTGGGTTCAATTGCTGATGGTGTGTAGTGTGTACTGTATATGTTACAACCTTTTTGCAAAATGGCCGGCCCATTTGCAAAAAGGCCAATTTGATGGCCTTTTTACAAATGGGCATTACAATGCCGTCCACTTTGCAAACAGGCCGGCATATTGGCCATTTTGCAAAATGGTTGGTTATCCAGCCGGCCATTTGCGAAAAGGCAAAACTTCAGTTAAGAAATTCAATCCAGTTCGATTGAAATTATTGAAATTTAAATTATTGAATGCCCGGTTAGGTTAACTGAATGCCCGGTTAGTTCAACTGTCCGCCATTGACAATTGGTTAGGTTAAGGCGTGATATTTTGTTAAACAACGAAAAATATCACGCCTTAACCTAACCAGTCGTCAGTGGCGGACAGTTGACCTAACCGGCATTCAGTTAACCTAACCGGGCATTCAATTGACCTAACCGGCCATTCACTGTCCAGTTCAATGTGAAGTTCTTCCGTTTCGTAAAATGGCCGACAGCATTACGTCATTTTGCAAAATGACCAATATGCCGGCCTGTTTGCCTGGCATTTAATGGCATTATGCAAAAAGGCCGAGTTTCTGGCCCTTTTGCAAAAAAGTTCGATCTTTTTGTAAAACGGCCGATTTCGCAAAAAGGCCGTAACATATATATTTACTCGTTAAACCGGAGACACATTCATCTGAAAATTTGATCTTTCGAAGGAAATCTGGATCATTGTTGAACTTTTGCCTCATTATTTTAGCAAACTGCAGCAGGCTATCAGAATCATCGTCGTAGATGAGCAGAGTAAATGGGTTTGTAATCGTGGTACCCCTGTGATTTCAATATTTTTGCTACTGAAAATTTGGAAATATCCAATTCCTGTGCGACTTTTCTCGTTGAAGTTGTTGGATCGACCTGAAAAGTGGTGAGGACATTTTCTTTGTTGTTCCCTTCTGTCGCCGTTACTGGCCTTCTGCTTCTTGGACGACCTTTTACCAGGCTCCCTGTTTCCAAAAGTTTGAACTTCCAGTGTCGAAGAGTGGTTGCATTTGGTGGCGGTTTATTATATTTTTGTTGAAATAAGCGCAAACTTTCTTCACAATTCTTATAAGAAATAGCCCACGATACAAGATACACTTTTTCTTCATCGCTGTATTCCATCCTTACTGACACGGCGGTGACTGGGGCTAGGGCCTTGGGCCTTCTTGTTCTAGCCTAGGGTCATTCCTGGCCTTGTTTCGTTGCTTTGAAAAATATCGCAGACACTGCAGTGATATCATTGGAATTTATTCATTATTAACAAATTATTTGTATGTATAAAATCATTAAAGACTTTTCTTCCACGCTGTATATATATATATTATGATTACATAACATCTGACCATTGTATTTTATAGGTATTTAATTATGTTTAATCTTCTGCGTATAGAATAAAGTGTGATTTGCTTCCTGTTTTCCTTTAAATACACATCATTTCTTCCAAACAACAGACCGAGCGCATGCGGAGACAACAAGCGACCCCACAATAAAGCCAAAACATTCAACGTATAGAAAGTATTTTAAATGACCCATAACGGTCTAGAAGGACCTTAAAATATAATTTCTTTCTTTTGCATAACAGAATAAAAGACGGAATTGAAATTATTTTATTTATTTTTTTTTAACTTTCGGGCAATTGGTTAGGGAATGTGTCCCCGAACGTTGCAGGCAAAAACTCATGAATGTGAAATTTAACAATTTAGAATTCAGAACGCCTTTTGAACTCGCCTTTTGAAACTCGGACCAAAAGTTTAGATATTATAGTCGTCATGTAGTTTATATATATATATATATACATATATATATATATATATATACACACACAGTGGTGTAGTGCTAAATAAAAAAGTGAGGGAACGCATTTTGAAAGTGTTACTCAGATGCGGGGGGGGGGGGGACAATGGCGAGCGCGGCGAGCCCATACAGCTGGGGGTCCAGGGGCACTGTAAGCCCCCCGGGAAATCTTTTGAAATCTGACCAATTTCAGGGATATTTTGAAGTCATATGCACTGGATATTAGGATATATTCCAAGGTTGAAAATGCAGTATTTCCAGTATCATTAGATATACGACATCCAGTACGATCAATAAAAATAGCTAACAACTGGAATGATTAACTAAAAAAAAGTTAACAACTGGTACGCCGTGGTGACTGTTTCACCAGATCTTTATTAGGCTAGCATTGCCTCAGTCGAAGCTAAAAGAAATGAAGCAGTTAATGATTCTTTCTCATATTTCTTCTAGGGGTGGGAATTAAAATTTCATGACGTTAGAGATTTGAAGTTCGGATTTATTTGAAATAGTGAGGGAACGCCGTTCCGTCTACCAAAAAAAGTAAGGGAACGCCGTTCCCACGCGTTCCCACAGCACTACACCACTGTGTATATATATGATTATATATATATATATATATGAAGGACCAACACAATAGCAAACATTTTTGTTTAATTTTTTATACTTCAGGCGTTTCGACAAATCTTTTTTCGTCATCAGTGAATTATAAATCTTAAAACCGTAAAACAAAAATAAGAATAAATAATTAAAATTGCATCACTACAAAGAAAATTAAAATCATTAAAATTATATCAATTCAAAAGAAAATTAAAATTATTAATATTAAATTAAATTAAAATTACCTCAACTGGTAAATACACAATGTTTACCTCAACTTCCATATTCTGAGGTATAAAAAATAAACGAAAATGTTCGCTATTTAATTTTTGGTCTTCTTTTCATCTGTAAGCTCCGTTTCCCTAAGAAGTCAATAGCTTTGATATATATATTTATATATATATATATATATATATATATATATATTAAGGTAATCATTGGACTCAAATGCTTCTTAAAGGGAGTTCACGCTTATCCTCTTTGTTTGGGGAAATTGGGTTTGGGTGTTGTTGCAATCTCTCAAACAAATGAATAAACAGTAAAAATGAATTAGTCACAAAGAATTTCGTTTAATTTTTTTTTTTTTCTGTTTAGGCACAGCGCATGCGCGGAACAATTTAACGGAGGAGGGTTTGTCTACAGGTAAAGCATATTAGCGACATCTGGCGAAAGCAGTGGGGTTGGGGCTTTGGGAAGGGAAGCGGGTGGTTTCGTCACCGGTCGTCTGGTGGCATAATCACGAAAAGAAAATGGGGATTCATAGTTGCAAACTCCTCTCCTCATTCAGGCTCGTACATCGTCATTTTTAATAAAATGAAATGTACATTCTGTATGGCCAGTTTACGATTAAAATTGTTCATGTTACTTTACGAAGCTGCTTACTAAAAGTGTGTGTGTGTGTGTGTGTGTGTGTGTGTGTGTGTGTCAGAAAATTTATCTTCAGCCTATCAATTTTTATGAAACTCCTTCACACGCACGGAAAATGAAAGGAAATAAATGATCGACTTTTCGGACGTTTCGCTGTAATCACAACAACACCGTTTCCAAAGTATATATATATATATATATATATATATATATATATATATATATATATCCAAAACAGTTGAAACACCTTGAATCAGTTTAACGTCTATTGTAGGTAAGCTACTGCAATCAATAATTAGGGATCGTATAGTCGAACACTTAGAAGTGCATAAACTAGTTAGAAATACGCAGCACGGTTTTAGGCGAAACAAATCTTGCTTAACTAATCTTTTAGAATTTTTCCAAAGCGTGGTTGACGTTTACAATAGACATCGGGTGGTTGATGGAGTGTATTTAGATTTTCAAAAAGCGTTTGACACCGTGCCGCACAAAAGACTCATTGAAAAAACTAAGGCTCATGGAATCAGGGGTGTAGTAATAAATTGGCTAGAAGAGTGGTTGCGAGGTAGGAAACAGAGGGTGGTCGTTGATGGAGCGGAGTCGTGTTGGGCTAATGTAGCGAGTGGCGTTCCTCAGGGTTCTGTATTGGGCCCCTTGCTTTTTCTTATATATATTAACGATTTAGATGTCGGCCTAGTCAGTACAGTTTCAAAGTTTGCGGATGACACGAAGCTGGGTGGTAGGGCGATTAATGACGAAGATAGAGGTAAAATTCAGGAAGATCTGAATAAAATCGTTGATTGGTCAGTCACATGGCAAATGAGATTTAACGTCGATAAGTGCAAAATTTGCATATAGGTTCGCGTAACGGTAATTTTGCGCATAGTATGTCAGGGAAAGATTTAACAAGCGTAGAGCAGGAAAAAGATTTAGGAGTTATAGTCACTATTGATTTAAAAGTAGCGAAACAAAGTACAACAGCGGTCAATAAGGCGAACAAAGTGTTAGGTTTTATAGCTCGAAATTTTGAGTACAAATTGCGCGATATTATAGTTCCTCTTTATAAATCATTAGTTAGACCCCATTTGGAGTACGCGGTCCAATTTTGGAATCCGCATATGCGCAAAGATATAGACAAAATCGAAAGAGTTCAAAGACGAGCAACTAAGATGATTCCGTCGCTTAGGTCAATGTCGTACGAGGATAGACTTAAGGAGTTAAAATTGACAACATTCGAGACTAGGAGGTTAAGGGGTGATCTAATCCAGGTTTTCAAAATTATGAATGGGTTCGATAACGTAGATAGAGATAGCTTTTTCGAAATATCTCAATATAATAGGACTAGAAATAACGGGTGTAAGTTGACAAGTAGAAGGTTCGAGACAGCAGTTGCCAAAAACTTTTTTACGCATAGAATAGTAAATAGCTGGAATAGTTTGCCGGTAGAAGTAATTAGTAGCACGTCTATAAACATGTTTAAAAATTGATTAGACGCATATGTTGATAGATTGGGTATAGTTTAAGGTAGTAAAATTAAGGCTTTGTGGGGATAGATCCCACAGCTCAACACAAGTGTTGTGGGCTATAGGGGAGCAGCGTCTTGGGTTAGGGGATACTCTCTGTCCTTACACACCCCATTTAAAGAGATTCCTCTGCTGAGCGGTGCGCCCCCATAGTACTGTGAGGTATTGAAAAACTCATGATCTTCACTTGCCCCACAAACACCTTTAAATGGGAGACCCAAGATGGGTGCACACACATTTCTACATTACTGTACAGTCTTTACAGCCACACCTACACTTTTCCTCCTAAGTGTATATATTGTAATGTATATGGTTGTAAATTTTGACTTGGTCCACAATCGATATGGATCGTGACTTATTTTTCGTGACAAGGTACTGGTATTGATGGATACCGTAATGAAATTGACTGGATTCTTTGGATCTGATATATTTGCATGTCGGTTATAAATAGATATAGAGTGTAACATATTTGTGGATAGTAGTCTATTATGACTTGATCCTCTGGATCCAGAGATTCTATCTTTAGTTTTAAATCGATAATTAATTAGTTTTGCTAAATTGGTCGTTGCCAATGTACAGGAAGTTGCTACATAAATTTCTTATGTTCTTGTGGTTCGGAACCCACGTAAAATTGTAGGTCCCCTCCGCCACCACGGAGGACATACACAATTACGAACACAGTTAGGTAGACCAGCCATGAATGGATCCTAGGGTCCTTGTTGGTCTGAAACATTATAACATTACATTATAACATTATAATTAGACGTATTAACAGAAATTATATAAAACATCACTGATATATTTTGATCACTGATAATGAATTTAGTAACACTTGTTAAGATTTGTGAACTTCGTCAGAAAGATTTGGCGTAATTATTATTTGCTATATTAGTTTTAATATGTCGTACTTTTCAATTTCTGCAGTTTCTTGGTAATTAAAGCTTTGGCGGGGGGGGGGGGGGAGACTCGCATTACTGTCAGAGAGTTTTAATTAAATGGTATTATTATTAAATATATATTTATAAAGTTTCTTCCTTTCATTTTCGGTATAGACTTTGAAATAAAGCACGAGGGAAACTAATTATGGCATATATAGCTTGGGACAAATGAGTTACATCACCCTCAAACTTTCTAAGTTTGGCTGATGAAGTCAAATGAAACGTGTATGCTTCTTCTGATCTGATTAATGATGTGCCGTTGATTTATTGAATTTGATGCCAATTTGTAGTTTAAATATATTTACCGAGAAACTGCAAAAACTGAAAAAGTATAAAGTATAACGTATTAAAACTAATATAGCAAATATTAATTACACCATATCTTTCTGAGGAAGTTCACAAATCTTAACGAGTGACACTGAATTCATTATCAGTACTTAAAATTAGTGGTGTACCGATTAATCGGCATGGGCCAAATTTAGCCGATTCTCTTACCGATTCTTTGAAATTTAAAAATTTTCATTACAACACAAAATCTATATTTATAGAAAACTGAACGGGCAAAAACATTTCTGGTCATTTATACTCATTTGAAAGTGTAATTATATAAAAATATTTTACATTCACGAAAAAGGCAAGGCTTAATAAGCGAAATTGTCCATAAATTTACATTTTCTCTGACCAACTAATCTCTAAATATTATAAACTATTGTAATCTCCTACTCTATATTAATAATAATTCTATATTAAGTTGTACTTTATAATTTATATATTAAATCATCTTATTATGTTGACTATATTTTCAGTATTTTAATAATTTTATAACCCAAATTATAGTATATCCATTTTTTGGATCACCTGTAGATCAGGGCTCCCATGTATTCTTGTTTTTTGCATTAAATTTGCATTAAATTTGCATTAAATTGAATGCCCGGTTAAGTCAACTGTACGCCCTTGACGATTGGTTAGGTTAAGTCGTGATATTTTCGTTAGTTTTAACTAAGATATCATTTGGTAATTGAGGCTGGGGCCCCTGATCTTCAGGTGATCCCATTTTTTTTATTCAAATTGGCCACCAGGGACTTGAAATTTTAATGAAATATTTTGTTGTTGTTAACATTGTTGAAGAAAGAAAATACCTTCAACATAAGGAAAACCAATTACTTTAAATATTCGTATTCAATTTCTAAAATTAAATAAAATTATTTTATCATTTTACTGAGTAATAAAACTTTTTAACCTCATTTTAGCTACGGTATACGAGTAACAAATTCTGGTGCTCTATATTGTAGAGTAAGCTAAGGAAAACATTTAAGCAATTTTGAAATGTAAAAATATGAAAATTGAAGGTTTTCACATTAGATTAGTAAAATTTATGAAGAGAATTAATTTTTTAAATCTAGGGAAAGAATCGGCATCGGCAATGGCTAAATTTTGGAATCGGTACATCACTACTTAAAATACATCGGGGATGTTATAGATATTTTCTGCTAATACCTCTCTCTCATTACATATTTAAGGTGTTCCATCTTTTTTGGCCACAGCTATATATACACGGCAACTCAAAATAATTTAGATATATTTTGAAATTATTTATTTGGGATACTAATTGCATTTAATAAATAAGAAAAATTACTATGTACACTAGTAAGCATTGAAAAACAACATTTAATAATCATTTTATGTTAACTGTTCAAAATGGCCACCATTTACACACAAACATACGACGCAACGTCCCAAAACAGATCGACACACAGTGTTCATATTAGATGAAGTTTTGCGCACTTCCCGAACAATCGCTTCCTGTAAGTACTTGAAGGACAAAGTGTATGGTTCTTACACTCAAAATGTGCAACACTTACAGGAAGCAATTGTTCGGAAAGAACGCAAAATCTCATCTAATATGAGCACTACTATGGGTCGATCTGTTTTGGAACTTTGTGGTGGTCGCATGTTTGCGTGTAAATGGTGGACATTTTGAACATTTACCATAAAATGACTATTAAATGTTGTTTTTACATGCTTACTTACATACACAGTAAAGTTTTTGTTTATTAAGTGTAATTAATATTGAAACTAAATAATATATATATATATATATGTTATAATGTTTCAGACCAACAAAGACCCTAGGATCCACTCATGGCTGGTCTACCTAACTATGTTCGTAATTGTGTATTGTGCATGTCCTCCGTGGTGGCGGAGGGGACCTACAATTTTACGTGGGTTCCGAACCACAAAGCCTTAATTTTACTGCCATAAACTATACCCAATCTATCAACATATGCGTCTAATCGATTTTTAAACATGTTTATAGACGTGCTACTAATTACTTCTACCGGCACACTATTCCAGCTATTTACTATTCTATGCGTAAAAAAGTTTTTGGCAACTGCTCTCTCGAACCTTCTACTTGTCAACTTACACCCGTTATTTCTAGTCCTATTATATTGAGATATTTCGGAAAAGTTATCTATCTACGTTATCGAACCCATTCATAATTTTTGAAAACCTGGATTAGATCACCCCTTAGCCTCCTAGTCTCGAGTGTAGTCAATTTTAACTCCTTAAGCCTATCCTCGTAAGACTTTGACCTAAGCAACGGAATCATCTTAGTTGCTCCTCTTCGAACTCTTTCGACTTTGTCTATATCTTTGCGCATATGCGGATTCCAAAATTGGATCGCGTACTCCAAATGGGGTCTAACTAATGACTTATAAAGAGGAACTATAATATCGCGCGATTTGTACTAAAAATTCCGAGCTATAAAACCTAACACTTTGTTCGCTTTATTGACCGCTGCTGTACTTTGTTTCGCTACTTTTAAGTCACCAGTGACTATAACTCCTAAATCTTTTTCCTGCTCTACGCTTGTTAACTCTTTCCCTGACATACTATACGCAAAATTACCGTTACGCGAACCTATATGTAAAATTTTGCACTTAGCGACGTTAAATCTCATTTGCCATGTGATTGACCAATCAACGATTTTATTCAGATCTTCCTGGATTTTACCTCTATCTTCGTCATTAATCGCCCTACCACCCAGCTTCGTGTCATCCGCAAACTTTGAAACTGTACCGACTAGGCCGACATCTAAATCGTTAATATATATAAGAAAAAGCAAGGGGCCCAATACAGAACCCTGAGGAACGCCACTCGCTACATTAGCCCAACACGACTCCGCTCCATCAACGACCACCCTCTGTTTCCTACCTCGCATCCACTCTTCTATCCAATTTATTACTACACCCTTGATTCCATGAGCCTTAGTTTTTTCAATGAGTCTTTTGTGCGGCACGGTGTGAAACGCTTTTTGAAAATCTAAATAGACTACATCAACCGCCCGATGACTATCGTAAACGTCAACCACGCTTTGAAAAAATTCTAAAAGATTAGTTAAGCAAGATTTGTTTCTCCTAAAACCGTGCTGCGTATTTCTAACTAAGTTATGCAATTCTAAGTGTTCGACTATACGATCCCTAATTATTGATTCCAGTAGCTTACCTACAACAGACGTTAAACTGATTGGCCTATAATTTCCCGCCGCACCTTTATCGCCTTTCTTAAAGATAGGTGTTACGTTTGCTAACTTAAAATTATCTGGTACGCACCCCTTAGAAATAGACGCATTAAATATCTTTGTTAGCGGCACAACAATGCTATCTTTTAATTCTTTTGGGTGTATGGGATATATGGAATCCGGCCCCGGTGATTTACGCGTTTTCATTTTATCAATATAACGCATTACCTCCCCTTCACTAACCACAATATTATAAAAAATATTGCCATTGTCAAAAGGTATTACGTCTATGACTGTAGGGATATTTGTTACATCTTCTATTGTAAAAACTGACGTAAAAAATTCGTTTAGCAGGATAGCCATTTGCTTGTTTCCAGAAACTAGCTCTCCGTCAGCATTTTTCAACGGCCCCAAGACACTTTTTACTGGATTCCTATTATTGACGTATTGAAAGAATCGCTTGGGGTTTTCTTTACCGTCACGAGCTATGGAGATTTCAAATTCGCGCTTGGACTTTTTTATTACACTTTTCGCTTCACGCCTTGGAGATATGTAGTTGTTTCGTAACCACAAATTGTCTTTATCGCACTTATGTAGCCTATAAGCCCTATCTCTACTCTTTATAATGTCTCCTACTCTAGAAGTAAACCACAAGGGCTTGTTGTTTACTTTCGCACGCTTAATTTTGTACATACACACACACACACACACACACACACAGTATATATATATATATATATATATGTTTTTTTGTGCAGGAAGTAGTGGCCAAGTGCGAATGGCCGCAGAAACGCACCCCCCATAGAAGAAAAAGAGAACCAAAATCAAGGTCCAGGGTTTTTGAGATGTCTGGACACTCTGCGCTTGAAAGACTGAAGGTCATAGACAGGGGGGAAAGATGGATTGAGGAAGATTGTTTCAGAGTTGACTGGTTGAGTAGATGAAAGATTGAAAATAACTATTAACCCTTGCGTTAGAGAGTTGGACAGAAAAAGAATGAAAATGTGTCGAAAGTCTGGTGCTGCGCGCTCTCCTTAAAAGAGGAGGCATGCAGTGAGAGAGTTCAGAAGAGCAATGTCTGTTATAATAGCGATAGTAAAGAGAGAGTGTGAGGCAACATTGCGACGAACAGAGAGGGACTGAAGACAGTCAGTAAGAGGGGGGAAATTGATGAGACGGAAAGCTTTTGATTCCAGCCGGTCAAGTTGAGCTGTGTGGGTTGAGCTACCCCACACATGAGAAGCGTACTCCATACAGGGGCAGACAAAACCCCTTATACTGAGACAGCAACTGAATGGTGACGAAGAAACTGCGGAGCTGGTACAGCACACCTAACCTCTTAGAAGCTGTTTTAAAAAGAGAGTATATGTGATTTTTCCAGGAAAGATCACGAGAAAAGGAAATGCCAAGAATGTTAAGAGAAGAGGAAAAATTGAGTTGTGTATTGTTGAAAGTAAGGGGATAGTCGTGTGGAAGATTATGACGAGTAGAAAGATGGAGGAACTGTTTTTTTGAGGCATTGAAAGCCACAAGGTTTTCTCTGCCCCAATCAGAGATGGCAGAAAGACCAGAGGTCAGGTGTACCATAGCCGTCCTTCGCGAATCATGGAGTGACTGTTGAGAGGGACGCTTTGTGAAGCGGGTGGAGAATAGGACAGGAAGTACGACTTAATAGATCATTGGTAAATAAAAGGAAAAGAGTTGGTGGCAGGACAGAACCTTGAGGAACACCAGTATTAATAGCTTTAGGAGAAGAACAGTGGCCATCTAGAACCGCAGCTATGGATCAACCAGAAAAGAAAGTAGAGAGAAAGTCACAGATAGAAGGATAGAAACCGAAGGAGGGCAGTTTGGAAATTAAAAATTTGTGCCAGACTCTATCAAAAGCTTTTGATATGTCAAGGGCAAGAGCAAAGGTTTCACCGAAATTCCGAAAGGACGATGATCGAGTCAAAAAGATATGCAAGAAGACCGCCAGTCGAGCGTCCCTTGCGGAACCCATACTGACGATCTGATAGAAGATTGTGAGAAGAGAAGTGTTTAAGAATCTTCCGAGTAAGGATAGATTCAAAAACATTAGAAAGGCAAGAAATCAAAGTAATTGGACGATAGTTGGAGGGTTGAGAGCGGTCACCCTTCTTTAAGACAGGCTGAATGAAAGCGAACTTCCAGCAGGAAGGAAAAGTACCAGATGAGAGATAAAGACGAAAGCGTTTGTCTAGGCAGGGTGTCAACACAGAAGCACAGTTCTTGAGAACAACAGGAGGAACACCATCAGGAACACCACACACACACACACACACACACACACACATATATATATATATATATATATATATATATATATATATATATATATATTACCTTGAAAAGAAGAAGAATATAAGCTTTGAAACGTCTTTGAAAAGAAGTGTAAAAAGAGGTATTTTTACAGTTCTTTGTCATTTAATTTGAAAGCTTTTATTATTTTTTAGTGAAGATTGAAACTAAGTTTTATTTACCTTTGGTATGAAAAAGATTTCAAATTCTGAAAGAGTCCAAAGAATATTTTCTCTATAAACTTTTATTTTTTGGAACATCAAATGTATCATTCGATATTTTGTTTCTTTTCTGAGTACAAAGTTTTATTTTTGTTGTATATTTTCATAGTTTGGTCAACGGTAAACAAACAACAATTGGAGATTTCATCGATATTAATAACTTAACCTAATTTGACTTAATCTAACTTAATTGGACTCTAAAATATGTCGCTAGTTCGGGTTGAAAAGTAATATATATATATATATATATATATATATATATATATATATATATATATATTACAAGTAGTGTTGACAAAAGTAAAAAAGACACCTTTTTTTTTTCCATTGTGTTTGATTTGATAATAAAAGTCAATAAATAATAAAAAATTTATTTAGAATCAAATATATTTAGAATTATATAAGGGTGATATATGTTCTGACATTCCATTGATGAACTTTGCTATTTGTTCTTGAGGATGAGGATAATATAATCATCATGGCGTCTATTTACTTTTGTCAACCCCCCTCTCTCTCTCTCTCTCTCTCTCTCTCTCTCTCTCTCTCTATATATATATATATATATATATATATATATATAAACCCCCCCACCATGATTCGAACACAGGACCGCAGAGTTAGAGTCGTTGGCGTTAGCAATTAAGCTACAACAAAGCTAAAAGTAGGCCCAATCTAGCCATTTTTTCAGTATCCGAAATAATGTGCAATCATGCGTTAAAAACAATATATATTCACTATATATATATAATATATATATATATATATACTCTTTAATAGATGTTAAAGAATTGGATGACGTAAATATTTTCTGAATAAACGTTATCCCAACCTCCAAAAAGAGGTTGAACTGAATCCAATTTTAAATGAACCTTTTGTCCTAATACTTTATCAACTAAGAATGAAAAAAATAATTGTTCATTAATTAAACGAAAAGCGAATTTTTATTTATCCTAATAAATTATGAAGTATTTTATGCATTCCGTTATCTGTAATGGCTGAGGAAAACGACCTATATAGGGAAAATTGTGAGGGATTTTAATACGCA